>JARKIC010001179.1:0-146238 GCA_029378375.1 Mycena olivaceomarginata | reverse complement strand
CCGCTGGTGGAGATTGAAGAAGTCTATCGTCCCCTTGGATCTTTGGTGTCGCAGCTTGTCGCAAAACCCATCTGAGACTCGCCGAAAATTGAAATATAGTTCCGTTCTGCATCTGGCTCTCCCGCGAACCATAGTTCCGTTCTGCATTTGTTCCTCCCGCCAGGAACGCTTCGCACCGCCCGCAATTACCGCCGTATTCGTCAAAAGGCAAGGCGCACATCGGTCTCAGTTCACAATACAATAAGTCACAACCGAATAAGAGATCCACTGGTCCCGGCGGACATAAATCCGTGGGGAAAAGCGCATCTAGGGCCAACCGTCAGCCATTGACAGAGGCACTGATGGAAGCCGGCATTCGGCGGACTTAGGTGCGGTAACAGGCGGTATCTATAGAAAGTATCACGGTACCCAAGCAGCCCGAGGCTAAACGCTGAACGGAGCAGAGCGGAGCCAATTGCGAGCGGAACCAATTTGGATCGTCGGTGGAAGCAAAAAAAAAAAAAACCTCGGCTATGACCTCTATGAGTTCGAGGGCACTGGTGTGGGTTGAACTTCATTAATGGCGACGCCGTAGGCCATTTTCGGGAACGAAGTGAATCCACCTAAGTCTTTCTTTGAACGGCGTCGGTGGTTGGGACAATGTCCAGCGGGAAGTAAGCAAACGCCGTGTATGAAAGCGGTAAGTAAGCGAGGCGGGTCCACTACGCGACCATCTTGCGTTGCGACTGTCGCTTGCGCAAAAGAAGAAAGCCCCTCGAGTCTCGACCTTCGCATGCCGTGGCACTGGTGCAGATCAATGCTTCAAGTTGCTCGAGGCGCGGCGAATCTACTGAGGTACGTAGGTAGGGAAGAACGCCGTAAAACCAGGTAGTTACTGAAAATTAGTGTCTCCGCCAAGTCTCCGCTTGAATTACGACCCAGAGTCGAGACTCCGTCGGAAACTTGCTCGGAGTCTTCCAAAGGACATGCGAGAGTATTCGCTTAGGGGAGCTTGAGTGGGTTGGCCGACCCGCCAAATCGAAAATCAAACTCACACGCACGCCCTGATTTGCGTAGTGCGGTTCCTGCGGCTTTCTGGTGGAATTGGCTGGGCGTTCGGTTCAGCATGCAGCGCGGGAGTCCCAGATTCGGAGGCAATTGTGGAATGAGAGAATCTTTTGATTGGAACAGTTCCGCGTATCGGTCATGTCCGAGTCTCGGTTGCTCTGAACCTTAAGCTTGTTACTTGTACTCGGCGTAGCCGTACGCTAGCTACCCTGGGCCTCAGAGACTGGTTTTAGGCTACCCTAAGTACGTGTGCATATGTACTACTTTTAAGCCGACGGATCATCGCGAAGACCCTGAATTTCGCTCAGAGGCCGGGCAGACCGAGAAATGCATATTGCTTGCAGGATGAGCTCAAGCATGTATTGCACGAAGAAAATAAAATTCCAGTGTGGAAATGTGGGCAAGCTCCGTGTTTCCGGGTCTAGATTTGATAAGTTACACCGACAATAAGTACAACAACAACGACTCGACAACAACTTCCATGACCACTAATAAATATATAACCCTCCGCACCAGAAATAAATCTGTTTCGGTGATACAGGCAACGTTTACTTGGGGTCCCTGTAGGGATGGTCGAGGTTGAGAATATTGTCTCCGTCGCGATGCACCTCGACTTGGCGGTGCATTTCGATATAATCCGTTTGGGTGTTCTAAGAAAGGCGTCAGTCTGCAAGCTTACTTACGTCCAGCCCATAGGGACGCACGTAAGTCTTGTTAATGACAACCGAAGTTGGGGCCACGATATGCTGCGACGAGGTCTGCAGGGCGGATTAATTTCAGAGTGGCTCAGGAAAGAGAAAGAAACGGAAACGGAAACGCACCGCGTGTGTCGAGAACAGAACATTTCTCTGGGGCTCAGTGGTGACTGCTCCGCTACGTGCGTTGAGGGTGGAGACGAGAGCATTGCTGTACAGCTTGGGGAGCGCAAAGTCAAAGACGAAACTCCTGCCAGGCAAATAATGTATCAGATGTTGGTCGAGTAATTCCGAAAAGGGGGGCGTGCAGTCAACTAACAATGTACTATTCGGCAGCCCGACGAAGAGTCCGACATTGAGGGCGGTGAAACACATGGTCAAAGCACCAGTCTGGACCGTGGCTAAAAGGTTGGAATGAGCACAGGCAAAATTAATTCACGGCATTTCGGGGGGAGATCTGCACGGCCAGCCAACTCTTGGTGACCGGCGCCTTGGTGGTGTGGCAGAGTGCGGCAGGTCAGCCGCCCGCGGCAAAGGGCGGCGAGTTGAACCTCTGCAGATTGGGCCCTGGAACGAGGAAGTACTTGAGACTTACTCCTCACAATTCTGTTCACCGCATCGTCGGTATTCTTGATGCCGGTCTTTCTGCTCTCTGTGGGGCGGATGAGATGGAGGAAACAGCTGGACGCCGAAATTACTAACCAAGCTGAAGAAGAGACAGACGGTAATCAACACGTCGCAGGCTAGTCACAGAACACGTCAGTCCAAGCTCGATGCGTAGAAACAAGGACCCACCTGCCGAGGAAACAGACCAAACGAGAGCAGGGTGGTCGATGTCGGATTTATGGAGGTAGTTGACGGCGTTCTGAACGACGAAACTTGTCCACCACGCCCCACCTGAGGATGTGATCAGAAACCTCGACTCAAATTACTCGTACGCGGACGAATAGGACTCACCCAGAGCGGCCAGGGATGTCAGGCAGATGAATACAGGGGCAATCCAATTCTGCAAGATGATGCGAATTCGCCACGCATAGAAGAACTGGACGGAACGGAGACGGCTGTCTGTAATTTGGATCTTAATCATCAGCTTCCAATCAGACACATGATTATTTACCTCCATGATAGGTTCTTTGAAGACGGCGAGTGAGTGAGTGGTTTTTTTTTGAATGGTTTGAGTTTCACGTACGGCCAGGGAGCACTTGAAAGGAACCTTCAGTGCGATGCTCGAAAAACCGATAGAAGTCGACGTACAAGAAGGGAATAAGAACATCGGTTTAATTGTTCCTGCAAGACGTCTCAGTATATTTAGGGGCGATGGGAAACTCAAATGACTTGCCGAACTGTGAAATGAGTGGCTGGTAAATCATCGCCACAGACACTGCAGTATTGACTGTCTCTGCGATGAAGATATAGAGGATCTACGCCGGAGATCGTCATCAGAGTACAGAAGGATGCGCATCATTTTCACTCACGAAGAGGCGAAGCCAGCGCCGATCCCTGGAACATAATTAGACAATATCGAAGGTGGCGTTCCAGACCGCCACAGACCTCTTGTAGTTCTGATAATACGTGATCGTCTGCAAAGCCTATCAGTCTCGACCGTCAAAGAAGTTCCGAAGTCTACGAACCTGGAGGACGAGAATGCCGTACAAGAAAGTGTTGAGTCTGCAGGAAATTAGCGACCGGATGGCTTAGCGAGAAATCTCCTTACACAACGCCGATGTAATACGGCCCTAGGCTGTGGAAAGGCAAGGATAATCAGTGTCTTAATTATAGAAAGAGTGACGAAGATGAAGACATACATATCCTCAGGAGAGGGCGGAGCCGGGGCTGCTGGACTCGGAGAGGACATGGCGCTGCACAGGGTATTATTGATTCCTAAACCTTAGTGTTTTAAATCGGAACGCCACTGACGGTCTAATATAATGTATATTTCTCCTTCGCAGGGTGACCGCTGGGCGGGCTGAGCCGGCATCTCTTTTGGGGCCAGTATCACGATGTACAGGCTTCTCCTTGATGTGATTTCGAGACTAGTTGAGGTGTTGGACAGTTGTTGATTGAATTGTCTTGATTTAATGATCGTTCAACCAGATATTTCTCATTTCGCGAACCAGTTCGCCGCACGGATGCTTTTGCAACACAAGAGACTGGTGTATGTCGCCATGGAATGTCCGAGACATTGCGCTAGCGTCCCTAAAGATAATATTCTAAGCTGTTGTGAGACAATGTTTGAGACAAGGACCGGCGGTAAATTCTGGGGATCCCCGGGCGGAAGTTTCCATTTAGGGGCATGTTACATTCGTGGGAGTTCTGACAAAGTGACAGCGAACACTACCGTCGCCTACCGTCGCATAGTCGCACTTCCTTTCGACGCTTCTTGACCAACCCACCATCAAATTGCACGCGGACGCCTTCTGATGGATTGCTGCTCTTCCAAATGCGGCCGCTTCTTGCTGCTCCCGCGGACCTGCGCGATAGCGCGTATCGGCGGATTCAATAAGGTTAGTGTCTTCCATCTTCTCAGTTGATGCTACTTGATGTCTGTCTTGTGGTCTTAGTGCCTGATGCTGTAACGCGACAAAGTCTCAGCTATATGAACTTTGGGACATCAATATCGTTCATCACTTCCCCCCACCGTTACTCCTCCCCTGCAAGTTTTCTCTCAGCGAAATGTCTGGTCCGCCTGATCCGAAACTCGTGTAATTGGTCAAACACACTGTCTTGAGGTCTTGCTGACGACCTGCTGTAGTCTGGGGCCGTTCTTGCTGGGGGTGATGTTCAACATCGGCCTTGAAGGCGTACGTCGATGATTCCGAACTGTTTTTCGATATTCTGACGAGTCGGATTTCCCTAGGCCCTTGTTTTGCAGGCGAGCTCCTCTGAGAATACCAGCTTTACCTATGTGTGACCTTGACTTAACAGTTTGCTCACTACTGGGATACGTTCCGAACGTGAGGATTCTCGCTCCAACGCATAATGCCGGGCAACTAACGCTTTGCAAAGGGACAAGACATGGGTCCGACTCTTCGTCCTCTACTTGTTCATTCTCGAGACTCTCAATACTGCCTTCGGAATTGCGATCGTATGGGAACCCTTCATGACGGAATACGGTGTGTTTGCCGAATATCAGGACGATCACGAAGGAACTCAACTTGGTTTAGCTACCCCTGCTGCGATGACCTTCTTCCCTACATGTACGTCTCACAATGCCGGTCCCCCATTTGCCTCACTAATGATTCGAACCCCAGATTTGCCCACTCGTAAGCTTGACCGACCCTGAAGATACGACTTGGTATTGAAGGAATAACCCAGAGCCGTTCGTCACGACTTTGATCAGTACTCCGATGCAGGTCGGTGCATATTCAACTGTACCCCATTTGAAAGGACTGACCCCAGAAACCAGATCTTCGTTGCGTGGAGAATCTACGCGGGAACACGAAGCCTCTGGTTGCCATTTGTCATTACAATCTGCGCGATCGGTTCAATCGGTGCGTGGCTTCAAAACAAACCCGTAATCGTTGCGTCTAACACTCTTCCAGGGAGCGTACTGGACGGGAGTAACGGTTATTATTGTCAAAACCTTCCTCCGGAAGGAAGAGGTACGCTGCATTTTCCGCCGGCGGACAGCGACTGATCAAGCGGTAGGTTAACCACCCCAGCATTGTCTGGTCGTCGTTCACCACGGCTGCGGATGTCTTCATGACCATCGGTCTGACATATATCCTGGTATGTCAAAGCCAATGACTTCTTGCCCGTCGCACGCGTTTTTTTATGTTATTTTCCAGATTGTAAACCGGAAGAAGAACCCCAGCAATGCACGTGGATTCTCCAAGGCCATCCAACGTAATTTATTCAGCCTTCTCGCCTCGTCTCGTGCTGATGATCATCTCCACCAGTGACGGTCCAGACCGGTATCATCACCGCTATTTTTGCGCTCTTGGACGTGGTTTTGTTCACCACGCAACCCGTAAGTTTCTTGATGTCTTTCGTAACTGCTTCTGACGACACAAACGACAGGAAAACACCATCAACTTTGTCTGGGACTTTGGCCTTTCTAAGCTCTATACGTGCGTTACATGTCGACGTCTGAGTAACTGGGACTAACTGCAGCCTTCCTTCATTAGCAACATCCTCATCTCGACGATGAACGCGCGCGCGGCGCCGGCGAGTGTCAATGTCGTCGGAAACATCCACAACGCGCTCTTTGGAGACGACACAGGCCCTTACTCCATCACCAAGAGTGGGGCGGTACGTCTCTTCCCCTCTCGGGCTATCCCGGTCGCTCACATTACGATTGATAGGGAGCGGCCACGGAATCGACTACAGACGCCGAAGGCTCTATCGAAGTCAAGGAAGAGGTGGTTTAAGTTATATTCGGTGTATCGGTGGTAAATTATCCTGTACATAAAGTCGGGTACCGGGGATCGCGCGCTGTCCGCGCGGGCAGAGGTACCTTTTATTCTTGGGTTACATAGTGTCAATGGGTGGAGTACGATAGTACAATTGTTTATTGTTTAACATTAGGTATTTGGGACGGGGACTTGTCGAGCAATACATAACAGAACGCTCTTGTTTCGAGACGACATGGTTAACCTTCGCTATCGGAAGGACATGTACAAATTCGACACAGACGCTTAGAGTGCCTCCTATGTGTACAAACTTCCATTGAACAGCCTAACGTTACCTCGGCAGCGAACGACCAGAATTCGTTGAAAGACATGTAAAAACTGCCACCACACGTCAATGTATGTGCATAACGACGGTGCTAAGCATAAATGGATACATTAACCATCTAAAAGACATTATTTAGACCTTCTCAAGCCCGATATTTCCTCTCTTAACGTAGACGGAATCCCTCCACCGCATCCGCGACATAATTATCGATATGATTGGTCTCGTCCACACTCAAGAGCTTCCGCACCGCCATGGAAGCGGAGGATTGCCGTTGACTGCGTGTCGTCGCTCGCGCTGTTGAGCGACTGGATCGGGTCGCCGAACTTCTCCAGCAGGTCGTGGCGCTCTTCAGACGGTAGAAGGCTCAAACGCATGGCGGGAGTAAAATTCGATCAGCCGTGCTTTGTCCGCCTCGGACATGTTGGTCCCCGAGTCGATGTTACCCTGGATCACTGCAAACCGTGGCCATGGCCGTCAGTACTGGTACCAGTGAGTGGCATACGCTGACTGGCGGCTGACCTGGTTTGAATTGGGAGAAGGCACGATCGAAGTTGTCCTCGTCAGTCGCGGACAGGGTTGTCGCCTCCTGGGAGCGAATGTGCTCATACACACTGCGGATGATGAGTACGAATCTGGAAAAGGAGAAACGACGTGGCTCGTCAGTGTCAGTCGAGCCAAAACACCGACGGGAAATCCAGACCGTGTGTACGGACGTGTCAACCTTCGCATGGTGGAATCGAATGGCATCCTCCTCGGAGTACTCCCCCTTTCATAGATGCGCAGATGGACGCCGCCGCAGAAAGCCCGCTGGAAATTGCGAGATGGACGCCCTATTTCAACGTCAGACGGCGTACTTCCGAGTGTGTTTCAGGTCTCACCGAGCTCAGGTACGGGTCAATGAAGGCTGAAACAGAAGATGTTACGACCAGCTTTGGGAATCGGGCGGGGCTCGGCTCACCTCCTGCATCCCCGACAATGCGGTAGTGCGGCCCAGCGTATGAGTCAGAATGGTAGCTGTAATCACTGGCAGTCTGGACGGAGACTTTATCGTCCTTCAAAATCAATTTGCGTTTGACAGCATGGCTTTCAAGTTCGGGGCGCAATCGAGTCCGCGCATGTAGTGCGCATATTGCGATGTATCCTCTCCGGCAGTCTTGGCCGCTGCGCGTTTCGCATCGGACAAGTCTTGTCTCATGACAACGCCGACGGAGGTACCGATGTGAAGAGGTATCAGCCACTGGGGAATATCTGAATAGCAGTACAGAGAGTGGATGTAGGACGTACCGCCCATCCCGACTGATCTGAAGAAAGTCTCAACGGCGGTACAAAGAGTGAATCATTTGCGGGACGTACCGTTGAGCGCCTCGAAGAAGGGCGACCCTGCACGCGGCGTCCCAGGTTTTGTACTCTTCGGCTCCACTCCAATACGTCCAGAACGCGACGTTCTTGAATTCCGGATTGTAGGTCCGGTTTTTTAGGTACTTCACAGAGATGATGCCGGCTCGGCCACTAGCGTCGACGAGGTAATCAAACGCGACTCGTCCAGTTTCGGCATTCTTGTTCTGAGTGATCGGGTCAGTCGGATCAAGAGGCGGTGTACCTCTCCCAAGTACCTTCCACGTCGCAGCAATCGGACGGTTCGCCGTCCCACTCTATCTCGGTGACGCGGGTCTCCTCGATCACGTTTGCCTCCAGATTTTGTCGCATGGCGAAGCATGAGCTCGTCGGCCTCGGAACGTACCTGATATGTCGTTGAGCGGATTTCCGGGGCCGAGAGTGATCACTCACGGTGTTCCACGAATAATTTTTGGGGTCATCAAACACGAAGTCGGTATCTGAGACGTTTCGTTTCAGTCCAGTCGCGGGTGAGGTCGTTCTGTCTTACATCCTTCGCGCTTGAACTTGTTCAATTTAAATGCAGCGCCAAGCTGAAAGATTCAGATCGGTCAACAGATCCACACAGAAAGCGAATCCGAGACACCTTCTTGGTAAATCCATGATCTTCGAATCCTTTTTCGAGGTCGATGAACCTCAAGAAGTGCCGAAGCTGACGCGAGTTGACTTTCGCCGACGTGATATCTGGACGATGCGTTGAATAAGGAAGGCTGTACGCGCTTCGAATGCAAGGAAAGCACCTAGGAAACTTGTCTGCTTCCAGCAGCACGACTTCGATTCCTTCGCGAGCGAGGACGGAAGCTGTATAGGAGCCACCGGGGCCGCCTCCAATGACCAGGACGGTGGTGCTTGTGGGCTGAGAAACGTTTCAGATACACGAAAGCATAGAGGTGAATGACCCACAACAGGAATAAGGGCTGACATAGACTGCAGGATGCCTTGCTGCCTTGAAGAGGGTCCGTTTTTATTCCCGTGCTGCCCTTGTCATTTCCCAGAGCAACGTCGATCATGGCATCGTAACATATGCACAGCGTCCGAATGAGTCTCCGGGGGACCTGGCGGGATCGGTGCAGGGAAGCCAAGGAAAGGTGATCAGCGGAAATCTCGACAGGGAAATCTGAAAGAACATCACCAGACATCACAGGATCCCACGGAATCAGATAAACTCTCAACCCAGCTGCTTGATTCACAATTAAATTGTGGAAGTTGATCAAAGCATCAATTTCTGCCCATCTCGAGGACCATGATTTCGAATCCAAGAACCTGATATTCGCGCTATCTGCTTACTATCTAAGAAAAGCCAACACCACGAGAAGATTCAGACTGAGCGGAGAACTCATCTTGAATCCATCCGAAACTCCGTCCGAAATCCGAAAGGGGTATCATCTTGCGTAAGAAAGGGCACTGAGGAACGGGTCGCGGCCAACTTGGAATTCGAGAGGGAAATAGGTTCAACCCTGAGCCGTTGGCACGCAACTGGTTGAAAAAAATGTCGCGAGGTAAAGTTGGGCAAAAGACTCCGAGAGAGCGACATTTTCGGGGTGTGAAAACAGTAAATCCGGTGTTTGAGCAATGAGCCCTGGTGCGTTGCCAGCGCGCCCAATATCGTAACGCCGTGAATTGACATGCAACCGCATCCTCGCACGGACATCCTTTGAAACAATTACGGAGTCAAAAATCCGGAGAAATGCTCGGATCCCCTCACTGCCCCGGCCCTGGACCAATTTTTCGGTATTTTTTCGCTCTGGCTGATCTCCAATGTCCTGGACGTTGACGATTCTCGTACTTCAAGGTGCGGGCTTGTGAATTTGAACCCGAACATCTATTTGAGCTGTGTGCAATGGGACGCAGCCATACCGCGAGCGATATGCAGAGGGACGGAAGTAAAAAGTAACGTCATCATTGATCGGTATCTCCCACGCGAGCCGACTCCCACGGTTTACTTTTTTCCATTCAGTCCTCGCACATGGCGGAGCTAACCGAACCGATGCCGCAGATTTTTTAAATTATCATAATCACGGATGACTTGGCAGTGCATATGATATACTCTACCTGGTGACTCTGAAATCTGGAGCATCGCTATCTCTAATTCTCTTCGTTCTCATGCACTTCAGTTTTGGCCCTTCTCTTCCAGAAGTTAAATCGACAGAATCAGTCGTCTGCCAGCCGTCCACTCCTTCCGTTCTTGGATTCAGACCCTACCCGCGGTTACTGCGCTCACCGTCCCCTATAATAATCACCGCATTTTTGCCGCAGATGCTCTCAAAGATGCTCTCATTCTGACCACGGTCTCTGGCGTGACAACTCTTAACGTCAGTACCCTTCGTTCGGAGGAAGATGTATTCCGACGCAATCTTTCAAACAGGTCTTCTTAGCCGGAGCGTTGACGGTGGCAATCCCAAGTATCGGAACAGATCTAAATATTGTCGAGGTCGGTCCTCTCTATTCATGCCGGCTGTGTTCTTATCGTACTCCAAAGGCGGACCTGCAGTGGCCGCTCACCGTATTTTCGTTGGCCTATGGCTGCACCCTGCTTCTCTTCGGACGTATGGGCGATATATTTGGTGGCCGAATTATGTTCCTCGCTGGTTCTGCGTGGTTCTCGATCTGGTATGTCTACAACCACCTAGCGGTCATGAGCAAGGCTGAAGAGATTACTTATTTAGGAGCATCGGGACTGCCTTGGCTCCCAACCTTACCTCGATAACCATTTTTCTGGCGATGCTCGGCTTGGGCGCAGCTGCAAACACTCCTGCAGGAATCGGGATCATCACATCACACTTTCCCGCATGGCCCCCGGCGGAACACCTGCATTCGGTATTCTCGGCGCAGGTCAACCTCTAGGGCTATATACTTGGGCTCGTTCTGGGTATGTTCAAAGAAATTTTACCGGCCAAGTTACCTATTATTTGAATTGCCAGGCGGAATATTGTCGGAGAGTCGCGCTACATGGCGCGCGATCTTCTACGTCCAGGCGGGACTCGGAGCTTTGTTCTTCATTCTGGGACTCTTCTGTCTCGACAAACAGCCCACCTCCGATAAAACTATACGGCAAGGGTCTTGACTGGGGTGGGGCGCTTTTGAGCACCGCCGGTCTTGGGCTCCTAACCTACAGCCTGGCGTACGTCTTGCGAACGGTTATCAATAGTTCACTCACTGACACCGGGATTCAGAGCTTCTCTTCAGCGCCTCGCGGATGGGCTACGCCATATATCATCGGCTTAATTTGCGCCTCTGTAGTTCTGTTGGCCCTCTTCTGGTTCTACGAGATGTGGCGGGAGAAGAAGTCGCTATCCGTGCTGATGCCTCCAAGTATCTGGAAGCACCCCAGCGCTCGGAATGCCAGCGACGATCGGGATGGTGTTCTTTGCCTGGTAAGTTGATCCTTCCGCGCCAGTTGGCTGTGACGAAAATTGTCTGCAGGTGGAACTTCAACACGCTTTTGTATCTTTGCGCTCTCTAGTACGTAAATGTTAATCGAAGCACTATGCCAGCATTAACCATACGACGATCAGCTACCAGCAGGTAAACGGCCTCTCGCCTCTCGAAACCTCCATTCGTTTCCTCCCCTCAATCATATGCGGTGTGGCGACCAACCTGGCCGGCGGCTGGCTCATGAATCGTGTGTCCGGACTGCCGCTGATCCTCGGGGCTGTCACAATGAACATGGTTGGCCTAAATCCGCCTTGACTTTAAGCGAAACTAACGCCGTCATAGGTGGCAGCCTTGCTCTTTTCTCTACTCGATGTCAATGCCGCCTATTGGAAGATTTCGCTCTGGGTCATGATATTGCTCGGTACGTCCTGTACTGTTTAATCGACACCAATTTTTTAACTCGTATATGCAGCTGGGCGGACCTGATTTACCCGGCGGGGACATTGCAGGTATCGTCTGCTTTCGACAATGATTCAAAGTCGCTTGCAGGGGGGATTTTTACCGTGGCTACACGGGTGAGTAGCGTATGTCCAATTACTCAACTTTCGTTAACCTGCTCCTCAAGATCGGCGCGTCCCTTGGTACGGCGGTGACAACATCCATATCCACGAGGTGTCTCCCGGAACTTCCAATTATTACATCCAGAACTCCCTTCCACCGACCCGCAGGTTCTGATGGTTGGGTTCAGAGCGGGCGCATGGTCTCTGTTCGCAGCCGCCGTGATCAGCTTTGCCATTGCGTTGATCGGATTGCGTGGGATTGGTATCATCGGACAATCTTCCGACACCAAGAAGCCAGACCCGGAACCTGAACCAAAGCCGGAGCCGTCTTTCGGAAGCGTTGAAACCGCAGTTTAAATTTTTTTGAAGCAAGATTACATTGTATAACAAACAAGCCCCATGTAGTGGGCCGCTCTTTGTAGCTATATTATTTATGCTAGACTAGAGATTCCTTCTAGAGATACATTCTTTTACTACTACGTACACATTCTTTTACTACGTACATTCCGTTACTAGGTACATTCCTTTACCATAATATATGCACAAACGCCTAACTCATTCAAGAATTTTAGGTCGAGCTCGACGTAAGTAACGTTCAATTAGGAGGTTCAACAGGCGGAATTCTAATTTCGGATTGTTCCGTGCATGAGCATGGTCGACATCATTTAAAAGCTGATGGTTAGAGAGTCAGGATCACCTATTGTGATCAGGTGGATAGTGATCCTTGGTTACCTGGTATATAATCTTTTTCATCGATTTGTGTATCAACTTCTTTAGATGCGGCCTAGTCCGTGCTGCACGAGATAACGGTTTGGATCAAAGGTAAACCTCGCTGCGCACGACGCAGCGCATTCTTTGATTGAATAAGAGAGATGCTGTCCACTAGTTCTCTACTTCTCCGGATGCGGAGATGGCTGGAAGCGACCATTGATCAATTTGCGAAGGATACTCCCGCGACGGAGCATTTCGCAACTGCCCGCCGATCAACTGAATACATTCAATGAGTCACGTAAGTATGGTACCTACTCGGCTCTCTTCGGATGCTAGACAGCGACACGTGGCTCTACGCAAGGCAATCAAGTTGAATCAACCGAATTCCCTTAGGGAACTGTCGCCCGGGGCACCCCGTTATATCCGACCCCTGAAAATGTTCCGAACGAATTGGTTTTGGGTACGGCGAAACTTTTCTATTGAATGGGATTCTTTGGGAACGCGCGGCGGCACGGTTTTTTTCCACAGTCCGCAGAGGTGATGCCGTATTTTTCGTGGGAACTATTAGTATATATAAACGGAATCAATCCGATCAATCCGTTCATCACATGCCTTTGATTCCTCGGTGATAAGCGAACCTCGGCAGGCTGTTAGGCGGCGAGCTGGCTCGACTCGTCCCCTCTTCTACATATATCCGCCAAATGGGGACCGTTGCCTCCACGCACTGCTCCATGCTTCACGACAGACGGCTGCAGACGCTTAGAGCTGCGTGCGGTGTCATTTGGCCGCCCGCGTCCCGCATCTTCTTGGTATCTTGAAGTTGATATGCGCCGAGCGTTGGGTCGGACTATGTGGAACTAGAATTCGACCTGGAACACCCATCGATTCGTCCCCTTCTAGTAGTCAACAAAATAATCGCGCGCCACGCCTCTTCTCCTACCTTGTTGCCCTCAGCGACCATTCTAGCGTCTGGGTGCTACTGGCGGCTTTCTTTACTAAGCTTTTCTCGTTGCGGACTCGCTCGTCCGTTCATCTTGAAGACCGTTGTAGATTAAAGTGGTCTCTCCTAGTTGGAATCCCAGCAGATCTCATTTGTTATGTCACAGGCCCCGCTAGAGCCCTTCCAGCGCTCCCCTCTTGGCGAAGAAGCCGCACCGTGACTGCCATGAAGTGTCGTGAATTCTCCCTTGCACTCCGGCTGAGATCGATTCTCCTTGACATGACTCAAAGTTGTACTGGAACATACGACGTGGACGGCGCGGCGCACGAATATGGGTCGTGGAATGGTATGACTCGTCATTTTTGGCGGATTGCTATCTTGGTGACCGGGGGCTGACCAGGATGGTCCTCAGCTTCTGTTCCTTGATACTGCCAACTGTTGTCCGATGAATCCTTCCCGGGATGGACCTGACTTTTTGATTTCTGGCTCTGCGAAACTCATCTCCTTGAAGGACCATTGTGGCCTCATTCTAGATTATAGTACTCTATACTATCGATCCATAGTTCAGTAATTTTGAGTCGCAGAACCTTGTTTGAGGACAGACACAGCGTTTACGGGTGACGTCTGATGAACCCGTCTACCGTCGCAGCTCGGTAGGTCATTGTCAGACAGACGCGCATCTGGGCTTCCACTTTCAACCGAGAAATCCTGTTCCCGTGCCAAGGATTCTTCGGAATTGAGGAAGGACTGATCTCAAAGGTGACACCGACGGTTGATGTCAAAACATGGGCTTTGCCTGACGGCGACAATGTCAGATCCTCTGTCCTTCTGCTTCTAATAATTCAGTCGGGCGGATCTGTTATGGACGCGTATGATAGCCATCTCCGTGCTTTGGCTTTCAAGACGCTGAGCAGAAGACACCGGTGACCGCTGAAGATTAGCAGGGGTCTTCTACTGAAGTAACAGTGCTTTGAGGGCGTGATATTCATCTCCGCCTCCCGAAATCATGTCAACGGTGATAGTTTGCGGACTGAGATCGAATTCAACACGGAAGTTTCGAACAAGAGAGCGGGTCAACGGGAGTCCGGTAGATGCTTTGAATCGACTACTGCGGTGTCCATCATACTGGAGCTGTGTGACATAGTAAATCGCACTAAGATGGTACGGGGAAAGGAAATGTAGCGATGTCGATACCTGCCACCGTCTGTATGACATAGTAAATCGCACTAGATGATATGGGGAAGGAAATGTAGCGATGCTGATACCGCGCTCGCTTAACGCAAACGCTAACTTACTATTTGCCTCCGTCGTAAATACCTCCGGGATCATATATTGGTTCCTGATCTGAGATTGGAAATCCAAATTTGCCTCCGCGTTGGGATCATTTTGGCGTGCGGTACTGGTTTTTTCTGGCTTTCATCTGTTCTGAGAATCGTGCTCGATGTCAGTCAATGCCACTTCGGGCCGTCTTACCAATCAAATCGGAAACGGCGTTGTTCTTGTTCGCATTTGGAGGATCCCATCCGGGGATGTAACCTCCGAGAACATGGGAAGAGAAAGACCAGGATACACGGATCAAGGCTGATTGAGCGGCCATATTTCGCGGGCATTACGCGGGCGTTTGTTATGTCTAAACGATTCGTTTTCTGAACAGGAACGAGGAGCACGTTCCTCGTGCTGATTTCGAGTTATTGAAGCTTTGTTATCGACTTCTGCGTTTATACTTACCAGTCAGACTGGACATTGAATCGTGGGAACCGACGACATTGAGCAAGTAACGTAGAAAATGAGGTTCTATGTAATGTGGAGAAGAAATGAGTACTGACTTCAGCTAGAGTGCGTGGTTCCTACCTTTACGGTGAGCCGCATTTCCATCCTGATCGATGATCAATAGCGGCCGGTATTTTCACTCAAATGCATGCTAGCTTTCTCGCAGAATTCGATCCAACACCGCTTTCGGTAGAGGTTGCATGCTACGGAAGGTCGCAAATTGCAGGAACCTTTTTTGCAGTATCGCCGAGTCGCGAGCGATACATACACTAGCAATATTCGGACACGGCAGCATCCAATTCGCGAACGTTATGCCCCTGACGATTTGTAGCTCCGCAAGGAAATCTATCTCCCCGGGCTACGAAGTAGATGAAACTGTAAGAGAAGAGAAGGTCGGCCCTCAGGCAGCCTACGTACCGGGGCCTTCTTTTCCAGCGCGTCGAACATCGCCGCGGTCTTCACGTTTCAGACGTTTGAGGTCTGGGCAGACAAAGGGGGAATTCCTCCGGGGACCGTTTCCTCGAGTCGCTATTAACAGCAGTGTCATGAAACTCCAGGGACACCTACCAGGCCGGCCTTTTTTTGTGACGATATCCTTAGCAATGGTGCGGATGATTTTAGGATTCGGCTTTAGAGACTTGATTATAGTTTGGGCGTGGGCCACGGTGAGCTTTCTTGAACGCCTGCGAGGTAGGAAATTCAGTGGGGAAATTGGCTGGAGAGTTATATTAAATCTGACCAGAATATCCGTCGCGGTCGCAGCGATATCATCGGTCATCGGCGCCCCATACCTGTGGATGTTCTGCAGAGGACCAAATTAGCAATTGGAGAGCGTTCAAGTGGATGGACTTTACGTTGGCGTCGAGGAGAGTGACATTGGTAGCGGGGATCACTGAGACGCTTGTGCTGGTCGCCTGTGCATGTAACAAGATGAGGTGCAGATCCCACTCAACGGCCTTCATGCTGCCACCCTTGAGCAAGACGGCAGCACATCCAAGCGCAGCAGCGGAAAATACGACCAGGAAGCGGGTGAGTTGGACCATCTGGGGGAAGCGAATGCCCCGCTGGCTGAGTCCTGGATGTCCTTTAATATTTCCCACAACGCGGTTCTAACTCCGTCCGTTACCTATTACCCTGGCTTCAAGCGCTGCGATTCCGCGAAGAGCCTTTTCTTGACATGAAGCTTCATGCTGCGAACCTTCACTAAAAGTGAATCCCGTTTGAGAGGAGAAACGCTTGGGAGAGATGCAAAGGGAGAAGCCGAGAAAGCCCGCCGCCAAAAACACAGGCGAGTAGAACCTGAGTAAACGGCAAGAAAGGCTCGTCGACTAAGTATTGCCCGGACAAACCGAATGAATCTGAGAGCTCGCGAGGGACACCGGATTTCGTCGAGGGCAGCACGGTTGGACAGACACAAGAATTTAAGACACATCGTCACGGCGTAGGGACATGTAATATCGTTCAGGAAGTTGCAAACTGCCAGTTGCCACCGACCAAGATGTTTTGGCGTAATGGTCACGGTTTCCTTGAGGTGGCTCAAATTTCTTGGGCTTGCGCGGAGACATAGGTAGTAAGTACTTGAGGTGCAGTGGCGGCCAAGTGCCCAAGTGGCACCCAAGTGGCACCGCAGGCTCGAAGTTGAAAGCAAGTTGCCGTACGCTGACCAATCACCGCACGAGCCACAGAGGCCGCCACAACGACAGCTCAAATTCTCTGGTGAACACTGTCTACGGCCCATCGTTTTAATTTGGGAAATGTCTCGAAAGACCGTAGACGACCAGTCTTTTGCCAGGCCTAACAGCGAAACGGCAGCTACGATTTGGGCACCTCTTGTCCTCTGTCTTCGCTCTGGTGCTTCGGAACCATTCTCGTGCGCTACTAGTATGATTCCTCCCGTTGTATAGATACAGAGGTCTGTCCTTCTCCGGGCCCGGGACGACTAGCTGACGGTGCCAGACGTTCACACAGTCCGAGCTCTACATACCCAGTCAGTCCGTCTTTCTTTGATTTTTTTGGCTCGTTCTGACCGTCATTGCTGCTCTCAGGTCACCAATACCTCCTGGCTTCTTTACGATCCCTTGTGAAGCGCCGCGATTGGAATTTGCGTCCCCGTCTGTCTCCTTTCGTTTTCTCCGTCTCCCCTTTTCCCGCATTTTCGGTGCTCAAGCAAAGACTCCCGAGCGCCCCAGCCATGTATCCCTTCGTCGATTATGACCTCGCTTGCTTCGAATCGGAAGGGACTGGGTGGTGCGAATCCCCGGCCCTCGCACGATCTCTGTGGCGGAGCTCCCCACACTTACCTTGTCCTGCTGCGGAAGGGGGAGGAGCTACGCGTTTTACGCGTCTTACCCTGGCTTTCCTCTACATATCTTCTGTTGTACTCTTCAAGCGGTTGGTGCGGTCATTGCATGCGGTCCATGCGCAACCGCAACCTCACGACCCCGACTTGCGATATACATTGCCAGTGCAGTTTCCGCAGTGGCCTGCCTTCCACTGGTGGCTGCGGCACTAGTGCCTCAGTGCGTCGCCAAGGGCTTTCATGGGCCTGGGCCCGTCCGCACACTGCCCGCGCAGCTCTCGCCGCAAGGGGCGGTCGATCTGTCGTTGTGCAGTTGGCCGCGCTTCGTGTTTCCTTTCTTTATTCTCTTGTGACGGGGGATGCAGCACGGGATTTTGCTACCGCGTCAGGGGACGATGGGGCATCGCCCTAATACGGCGGACGGGGATGGGGAGGGAGAAGGCGCGTGGTCTTATCCTTGCCTGAGGAGAGGGATCCCGCAATGACGTGACTACCATCGCGCTCGGTGTGTACTGAAGGCGATGGCGATGACTTAGCCTTTGTGGGTAGAGCGCCGCACTTGCGCCCGAGACCTCATCGTCCTGTGTCTCCTCCGCGCGGTTTTCTATATTCTCTTCCCCTTACCCTTCTTCTCTTTCTGCGTCTGCTCTCCCCTCTCCCCTCTCTTTACCTTCGCTATCGCCCCTCGTCGCGAGCGCGACATCCTCGCCGCCTTGCGATGGACCTCTCTGACTGGCGTGGGGACGATGGGGACGATGGCGCGCGGGGATCGTATTAGGCGACATGCGGACCTTTCTTCTCGCAGTGTCCACGTGCCCTCTCTGCATGTCTTCGCGGTTCCTTAGCTCCGCCCCCGACGTCATTCCTCTTCCTCCTTACCTTTCTTCTCCGCCTGCCGTGCTACAGTGGGCGCGCTGGTGACAGCGGCGAGGTCGTCCGAGGAAGAGGTTATGCGGCTATCATTACCCTAGGGTGTCCTTCCAATGCACATGCTTCCAGTCCCCTCCACCATCCGTGGGGTTGCGTTCTGCGCGAGGAAAGGAGGGGCGCCATCGTGCGGCTAGGGAGGCGCGCTTGCGTACCGTTTCCACAAGGCCAGAGAGAGTGAGGTGTGGGAGGGAGGGCGCTGACACCGACCGGCATAGGGGTGTATGCACTGGAGGCGGTCAGGTCGTCCTCATTCCGCCCAGCGAGGGGCTATATACGCAGAGAACGGCAACTGACTTGTTCGTCGCGTTGCGTCGAACTCAGTCCTCTTGTGCACCCTCGCGGGCGTCTCCGTGCCCGCACCCGGCACGCAGCTGGACGACATTTGTGCCCGCGAAGTATTGGCACCGCTCACTGCTTAGCAGCCAGGTGCAGACGCGCCGCATATGTGGTGGGAGTCGGTGTGCGCTGATGCTCCTGGACGCGTGGGGTGCTGCGTCGATGGGGAGCGTTGCGACAGGAGCTCGCCGACGGCGCTGGGATGGTGGGAGTGTGGACACAAGCGGCGACTTACATTTTTCCGTGAAAGAAGTATCGATGGGTTTGATTGGCGGTGGCGGGGAAGACAATGAAGACCGGGCCCCGCGCGTTGGCGTGGAGCGTCGTGCTGCGTCCCGCTTGCGCGAATAGGCGCGCGCGTGTCTTCGTAGTGTGGCTAGACGGCATCTGGTGATCGGGGTCCCACAGAATGCTTTGGAAAGAATCCAAGCCAAGCGAGGGATGCCCGGTGGCCTGGAAGGGTTCCTGTATGGGTCCTGGCTTCTCCGTTATTCTCGCTTTGGATTCGAGGGTGCTTGATCATGGTTTCGCAGCGTCGCTTTGATTGATATTTCCCGAAAATATTCAGGGAGGAGACGCAATTCATGATGATGATAGGATTTGACTGTACCAAGCGCCTAGGAACTCACGAAAATGTCTCTTTTCAGACAAAACACAAGGACTTGTGGAGAACCGCCAAATTGAAAGAAGCGCCGAAGAAGCGCCCAATGGAATTCAAACTCCGCGTCCCGATGCGGGTTATTTCATTGATTCACACACCGTTCCTGACCCCGCTTTCAACCTCTAATTATGGCGAACGATGGGATGAGACGATGTTTAGACGCTCGCGACTCCTATGTCCCAGCCACTTGGCGCCAAGTTTTCAAATCGGTAGCTGGAACTTGAAGTCTGACGCGCCACATAAAGGTCATATTCAGCAGTTGTTCATCTGCCGGTTGCTACCCCAAGTTACACCCGACTTCAAACAGCTTCTACGAGCAGAGACTTCAACGCCAGGGACTGGATCCAACATACCTGGAATTTTGTATGGATCACTGGACTGGGAGAATTCTGTCTTGCCTCTGTCCCTCAGTCAGGATTTGCGTCCTGAAGGCCCCATGGAACGAGATACCGACAGGGATCCGTGCCTACTTATGTATCAGCTACCTACTAGTTGCCATCTTGCCACATCTCACCTCCCCTCGAACCGCGATGCAGTTAACCGTCGACTCCGGGGCATTCGATTCTCTCTGGTACTCCATGATAATGACGGCGGTCAGTGTGCAATGTGAAGGCATTCGGGAAAGCTGATAAACGAATAGGTTTCACTTGTACTTCATGGTTCGTACTTCGTGTCTTTTGCAAGTCTTTCAAAGCTCGCAATCAGCCAGCTCACAGGTGTATATGTCAACCTCTTTGTACTCTCTATGTACACCCTTTCTCGTCGGAAAACCGTCGGGACTACACTTCTCAGAATCGCGAGTTGCATGCTGGCTGTTGTTGGAAGCATGCAGTTAGCCCTCGATGTTGCTGGGACCGTCACACTCGCTCGCGTATTCCAACGAATGGTTTATCCAAAACCATTGACTGCACGCGGCCGGACATTGTTCCCGCTTGTGGAGTCGACTTTGCCGACTTTGTTGACGGTACTGCAGGTTATCACGATTGCGATAAATAAGTGATTGAACCCCTACCTCTCTACTCAAAGCTGATTCTCTGCAACATTAGCTTCATCACAGATCTTATTTCGTTGAGCCCTTGCAATCCACTGCATATTCGCGCCGTTTGACCTGATATTGTGCCAGTCGTATCCGCTGTTTCGTTATCTGGGGATTTCAAAAAAAGCCAATCATATTGCCTGGACTGCTCATGCTATCAACTTTAAGTGGGTCGCCTGACAGAACTTCCTACACTCTTCTGACTCGTGCAGTTGTAACGAGCGTGGGTTGCTCAATAAACACGATTACGAATGTTCGAAGCGTAACAATAACCCTGGGTGCTACAACGAATCTTGTTCTCACAGCGTTAACCGGTAATTTTCTCGTTTGTGGAGGTGCAATATTTAGTTTCTCGTCAGCCGGCCGGATATTGTGGATCCAGCGCGCGGCCTCACATGTTGCTCTTGACAGTAAAACCCGCGGCCATTACACCAGAGCCGTTGCAATCATGTATGGCTTGAGATCGACGCATGGATACGCTCGCTCTAATACCCTGTACAGACTCGAGTCGGATGCAATCTATTGCGCTGTGGCAATACTTCTGGTTGCCAGCGCATCGCTGGACGACGAGATCTTCATCGTCGGGTTCGGTATTGCACAGCAATTGCTGGTGAGTTTAGATCATTACTACCAGGTATTCAGCTCAGTCTTACGTGTGTCCAGAACATAATACCAACATTTACACTGGTGTATATTGGCCTGAAGAATATGGAGGAGAGCCAACCCGCGGATTTAGAAAGGGGCTCCGAACTTCCACCCAGCCAACATGAGCCTGTGCACTTCCGGCGAAGCTGCGCAGACGTTCAAGTTGACCTGTAATATTAGATATCAAGATGCACAGCACAGAGAGGATTGGGAAAAACATTTAATGTATTTTGGAACCATAGTTTCGGGAATCTCGGGCGAGCTGGCAGGACACGCGAAACATTGTTGAATAAATTGTACTACTGGCTGTGGAACGAAAGTTGGATATTGTCAAGATCCAGATTATTACTATCGCGACTGGCGTATTTTCGGCCACGGAGCCGCTTTCTCCTAGTCTCCCTAGCCAGACCATAAACACGTGTTATCTCTTTGACAGGCGGAGGGGAGAGAACTTAGCTTTCTCCAAATTAGCTGGAATTTGCCAAAGGTTTGATGCACAACACTGACGTCGAACTTCATCTTGTTCATCTGCCACCGGTTGCTACTGAATGAAATCTACTGCAAATAACTTTCATGATCACAGACCGTACTGGCGTCAGACTATTTTCGACTCCGAGGTAGTACCCAAGTGCTGACTCAACCTATCTGGAATTTTGCGTCGGTCACTGGTATGCCTACACTTCATCCCTCGGTCAGGCCGCTCACTGGTCAGTTATATCGCATCCTGGAAACCCCGTTGCGACACCTATTTCAGGCCATCCATCGCTGTCATCAATGTGCACTGAAATGAGAAGCCTTACTACGCTACGTGCTGTAATTAACTGCTGAAAGTCGTCCTTCAATGCGACCCTACGCTATCTAATCGTATATGGGACAGCGTATGGGCTCGTCCAGAACTCACGGGACTGTTCACGGTAGATCTGGGCTGAAAGCAAACCAGAAACCTTGCACAGTTGAACTATAAATACGGACGATCGATTCTGAGTATATACAAGAGCGCGCTGGGCCGCACTTCATTTTAGATATACTGTAAACTCACACGTAGTGCCAGCTGGAGGACAAAGTGCGAAGCGCCGTGCTACAAATGCCGATCCTGGCCGAAACCAGCCGTCGTTGAGCCGACAGCGAGAAGTCAAAGACACGGCATTTCGGCAAGTGATGCCAGGGCAAGAGAATGGTCGGAGTTTAAAGGCTCAGACAGACGGACAGACGCAATTTTATAAAGAGGGTAACAAGATTCATATCATTAGGCATTCGTGGACGCCTATTTTGTGAGCCAATGTCCATTCATCAATCCAACACCTATTCTCTAGGTGAACAACTATTTTCAACCGAGCGCCTAACACCAAATCGAACACCGAATCAGCCCACTTGCCGATGCCAGGTGTGACATATGAGTGACATCCTCTTCTCCTCTCCCCACCACGACGACGTACGGATGGCCGCAGTGCATAGGGCGAAACAAGCGCCGTCGACCGCGCAACACGACGATGAAGAGAGGGGAGGGGGGTCATCTGCGTCGACCAGGGGGTGGAAATGGGTAACATTTTGGAGAGACGGGCGCTGTACAGTGCAACGGTGTGTGTCCACGCTTCCATTACCTGCTAAAACCCGCCCCGTCTCGCACAAGAGAGGAATGTGCCACAATTGCCGCCTGCGGTTGCACGCACCACACCGCCGCTCGATTCGAGCGAGACACGCGCAATGACCACGGGCCTGCTGGCGCTTCAAGGCGCGGAACTCGCACGCACGGAAGTGTCGAATTCCGATGAACACTTGTCCCGAATGCAGGCGATGCGCGCTCAAAATGCGTGTGATCTCCACGAGGAGGGCGCGGGGACGCGGCGATGTGCTGACGTGAGTGTGTACATCCCCGCCGGGGTTGTAGTTGCGGGAGCTGGCGGGGCGCGCAGTCAATTACTCATGCAGCACATGTATTAGAGAGCTTGCACAAAAGCCGCACACGGCACTATACTTTCTTGCTCCAGAGCATCACTAGGAGTGTTGAATAGCACCCTCTGACCACCAGAGCAAAAAAATAAAAAGCCGCATGTGGTGAGTTTGCGCGCCCAAAAGCCGCAAGCTCTCTATTGTATGTAAGCTGATTCAATAGAATTTATCTACATCTACGATGCCTTCTGCGAAGGAATTGAGACCTCCGCAAATATCGCCAAGCTTTACAGAACAAAAATATTGAATCAGCTGTTTACTGGGTCATTAGGGCGTTTCACAACATCCCAACTTGAGGCCCGATTTGAGTCCCAACTTGGACCCCAACTCAAGACGAAGTTGGAACCTGAAATTAGGCCGATTTCGAAGTTGGATGTCAAATCGTGCTTAACCCCACGATCTGACATCCAACTTGACCCCAACTTGGCACCAATTTCGTGCCCCAACTTCGCTTAACGCACCTTGGATACGCGAGAATGCCAACTTGATGCCAACTCAAGTGATCTCGGACTGATGGGCATTCACACATCAGTCCCCAACTTGAGTCCCGACTTCGACCCCAACTTGGTCAAGTTGGGGCCAAGTTGGGGTCGAAATCGGGGTCAAGTTGGGGCTGAAATCGGAATGCGTGAAACACCCTATTATTACCCGAAGTTCAGAATGGCCACCAGTTCTGTTTCGCTAACCGCTTCTAGATGTTGTTATTAAAATAGCTGTTGAATAGGGCAATAGCTGCTCGTGTTCTTCCTTAAAATAGATGTTAGCGAGACAAATAGGTTTTCAGAGTAGAAAGTAGGTGTTCGGGGCATCAATAAGCGTTCGTGAACGCCTAATGATACTAATTGTGCCGTGCCTCTTATTCTCGCGATCCAGGCTATTACTGTGGCGATTTTCGCCGTGGGGCCGTTTCCTACAAATTAGGTGGAACTTGCCAAAGATTTGATGCACGACAGTGACTAACATCCAACTTCCAGCTAACTGCAAAACCCTAGAGTGCTTTCGAAAAAACTTCCCCACCTCCACCTGTCAATCAATTACCTTTTGCGGTAGTTTTGCTCCACTTTCTACGGCTGTCCGCTGCAGGCTATGCCCAAGCGACGTCAGGTGGAGCTTGTGAGATTTTTTCGAAAGTGCTCTAGGGTTTTGCGGTTAGCTGTCATCTTGCTCATCTGCCGGTTGCACAAGTTTGCCGCGGCCAGCAACACACCGCCACACCGTGACAGAGCTGTGATGAACGAACAGCTACTTGAGCACAACGACAGCTCAGATTCTTTGTTGAACACTGTACGGCCCTATCATTTTGATTTGGGAAATGTCTCGGGAAAGACCGTAGATGACCAGGCCTAACGGCAAACGGCGGCTGCGATTTGGCATCTCTTGCTCTCTTTGCTCTGGAAGTGTCTATTGATCTATCGCCGTCTACTCTGACATCCAGGTTTCCTGGCCCAAATAGGCCGAAAAACGTCGAAGATTTTGCTCCAGCATTCATTCCCAGTTATGGTAATTTTCTCATGATTGCCGAAGAATGAACACCTTGGAAACTGAACACCGAAGGTAGCGTGTAACATGGTGTGAACATTTCGTTGAAATACTACAGTGTGCTAGAAACGGTGTGTCTATCCGAGTCTAAGACAGACAGGGATCAGTCTATCTGTCTATCTTGTCTACTAGCGGAAAACCTTTGGTCATTTTCCAGATGGATGTTCTGTGTCCCACAGAACCTTCCTCGCTTATGTATCAGACACCTGCTTGGTTGCCATCTTGCCATTTCCCTCCTCCTCTCTAACTAGAATGCCCAACACTGTATTCGACTCTGGCTGGGATGCCATGATGGCCTTCATCCCATTAATGGCTGTCAGTACGTGAAGTGCGAGGGCGATCATCAAATCTAATAAATGTGATCGAATAGGTATCACTCACACTCTATGGTCGGTAAATGTCCTTCATTGTGCGTAGCTGGCAATTAAGTTGAGTAACAGGCTTCTATGTCTGCCTCTTCTTGCTCTCTCTTCATACACTCTCTCGTCGGAGATCTACCAGAACTATACTCCTTACAGTCGCAAGTTGCACGATCGCCGTGGTGGGAAGCATACAAATTGCCATCGATGTCGCCTTGGTCGTCGTAGCCGCTCGTGTCCTCCAACGAATTGTTCACTCAGAGATCCTTGCTGAACGCAGTCTGAGGATACTACCAGTGTTTGGGTCCACCTTGCCGGCGTTGTTGAAAGCACAGACTTTCGCATTCGGAATAAATTAGTGAGTGAATCTACACCTCTGTTAGTTCAAAATTCATGCTTAGCGACATCGCATGAGTTTCATAACGGACTCTATTTTCGTTGAGTTCTTCCGATCCATTTTGTATTTTCGGTGTTTGACGGGATAGTCCAGTTGTATCGCTGCTATGCCATTTGGGGATTTCAAAAGAAACCAATTATATTACCAGTGCTGCTCATGCTATCATCGTCGAGTGGGTCACCTTCCAGGGTTTCTACATTTTTGCTTACATCCCGCTTGGAGTTTCTGGGATCATCTTGTATTCCACAACAACACAATGAATTCGTCATTACCCTTCATCCTCGCTGCTGCAACAAACCTAGTTCTCACAGCTTTAACCGGTATTTTTCCTCTTTTGTTGATGTTCAATACTCAAGTGGTTCGTCAGCCGGCCGGATATTATGGATCCAGCGTGCAGCCTCGCACGTAGCTCTTGACAGCGCAGTCCGCAGCCGTTATTCCAGAGCCATTATGATCATGTATGACCAGATTGAAACATCAAACCCTCAGCCTCTCATCCTACGGCTTCATAGACTCGAGTCGGGCGCAGTGTATTGCACTGTGGCAATATTTCTGGTCATTAGCCGCAGCCTGAATGAGGAGATCTTCGGCATCGGGCTCGGAATTGCACAACAAGTGATGGTGGTTTGAGCTCATTACCAGGAATTCGGACCTGTCTTACCTTTTCTCCAGAACATAATACCAACATTCACACTGGTGTATATCGGCCTGAAGAATCTCGAGGAGCACCAGCCCGCAGATCTAGAAAGGGGCTATGAACTTCCACCCAGCCAAGTACACCTGCGCACTTGGTCGCGCACGCGAAGCGGCTGCACATACGTTCAAGCTGGCCAGTAATATTGGATATCGAAATGCACGGTACAGGGGGGATTGGCAAAGATATTTAATGTATTTTGGAACCATTGGTACGGGCACTTCGGGCGAGCTGGCAGGGCACGTGAAACACCGTTGAATAAATTATACTATTAACCGTGGATATCATTGTCACGATCCAGACCATTACTGTGGCGATTTTCGCCGCGGGACCGCTTTCTCCAAATTAGGTGGAACTTGCCAAAGGTTTCAAGTTTGATGCACTACACTAATGTCCAACTTCATCTCGCTCATCTGACGGTTGCTGCTGAATAAAATCTACTTCAAATAACTTCGAGGTTCACAGCCCGTACTGGTGTCAGACTATTTTCGACTTTCCCGAGGTATACCGAGGTACTACCCCGGTGCTGATTTAACCTACCTGGAATTAGCCTGTTTGCGCTGCAGCCATCGGAGCCATCAGATGGCTGTTTTGCATTGCGCAAACTGATGGCTAATGGCTAATGAATGGCTGGTCAAGGGAAGTAATTTCGGCTTCTTCTATGCTATTATGATGGTTAATGACAGTATAGATGTATCTGAACCCAGCGCGCTGAGTGTTCACTGCATGACAATCCAAATTCTGGCCAAATTCAGCAATCTTGGATTAAATTTGGGATGTTGACCTTACTACCCAACCATTCCAATGTATATGGCTTTGAAGACTTGGAAGGAGCTCAATAAACCCCAAAATCAAGGTAGACATTGAAGCCAATGGAGCCATCAGCCATCAGTTTGCGCAACGCAAAACAGCCATCTGATGGCTCCAATGGCTGCAGCGCAAACACTCTATTTTGCGTGGATGGATCACTGGTACGCCTACGGTCCATCCCTTGGTCGGGCCTCGGACTGGTCAGGTATACAGTCACGGCGGAAATTGATGCACCACTTTTGGTGGTGATGGCATGCCAAAATGGTGCATCAATTTCTGCTGTGACTGTATCGCATCCTGGAAACCCCGTTGCGACGCCTGATTCAGGTTCTCAATCTATCCATCGCTGCCACCGCATGCACTGATATGTGTACTTGAGAATTATCGGAAGAAGCCCAAAAGAAGCCTCACTACGCTATATGACTGTGATCACCGCTGTTACAGGAGGTCGTTCTTTAATTCGATGCTGTGGCTATCTAGGCGTGAACATGGGATGTACGGGCACCTATCTCCATCAAGAACTCATATTGTCTTCAGTACGCCGCATGGCGCACTGCCTGGTTGTAAATTGAACTATAAATGTGGACGACAGATCTCTTGAACACACACAAAGCAGCCACGCAGACGTTCAGTTTGAATTCGGCCCGTAATATTGAATATCAAGAGCTTGTAAAGACTATGTACGTATATTTCTCTCGATTTGGTGATGGAGAAAATAAATAAAAATAAAAATTGGGGTGATGGACGGAAGAACTCAAAAGAGGAGAAGGTACAGAGAAAGAAGAAACAGAAAAGGGAATGGGAAACAAACCAGAACAAAAAGGGATTGACTATCAATCCAAAAACCGTTGGAGCCATCCATGGCTGGTCCACAAGCTTTCGAAGATCAAAACTTTTATGCGGGGTGAACCGATCTCCTAGTAGCTATGTGTTCCATTGGTAAGAAGGCATACACACTAGTACTCAGAATTTCGGACCTTTGCATCATAGACCTGAGTTGAAGAAATTCCTCCTCTTGTGCCTGGTGCCTGGAAAAATGTTCGACGGTTGGATCATTTCAGTGCGAGGACAAAAGCCAACCAATGAGATGTGGATTCAACTAACAAAAGTAACCCTAGTATTCACCGCACAATATGCCCATGATCAGTTACAGTACCTGAAACTCGGTTGATGCTTCAGATTGGCATGACCATTGGTCGACTGGATCGTCCAACACTTCAGTGAGGGATGGAGTGCGAGTAGACAACGATATGAGTTTGGTAATTGCGCCCAAATGACAGTTTTCTGACATACTCGGCGACACCATTCACTTCTTTGTGCTTTCGTTGTCGGTATATTGTTCGCCCAGCTCCAAAAGTAGCCTATGGCATCGATTTACTAATTTACCAGCAGCGTGGCTGTTGGATACCAGCGGAATTTCGACATAATGGGGGATTGCCCACGAGCCTGTTCTGGGGAAGCATCCGACTATCCTGAATTATACTGCCCAGCAAATCAACTGTGGGCGAAAGAACTGAAATCTTGGAGAATCGGTTTGATATCATCTCCGACGTATCGAGCGGCATCAAAAGAATGACAATCGCTGATTTGAGGTCTGAGGTCGGGGTTCGGGTTCCAGCAGCTGTCCAGGAGATCCAATAAGTCAGATTAATCACATCCGACTTATAATCAGAGCGCTTCGGACGGACACTGCCGTGGGCCTTTGCCGTAAGTACCGGCTGCGTTGGACAATGTTTCAAGGGATCGGTCGTCAAAACCTACAAACGAATCAATGAGTTCGAACACTGAACACTGAGGTCTAGGCGTACATCCAAAACCAGTAATGCAAATGAGTACACATCCGAGCTCATGCTTGTGGTCCTGGATCTGCGATCGAAGCCCCGTCTTGAGTCTCGTTGGGAATTTCCTGAGTGTCGTTTTGGTGTCGTTGCTAAATTCTGTGAGCACTAGAAATAGTTGCGGGCCATATATTTCGCGATCCTGCTCGAAGTAGCGAAGCCCCGGCAGTTGACGATCCGGGAGATGCCGAAGTCGCTTGTCGACAAGCACATTGTGCACTTGATGAGCGCTCGACCCATGACAACGTTCTATACGCACGACTTCCAGATTGCCGTGCACAATTCCATGGTGATGAAGGTACTCTAAGCCCGACGCTATACCCAGAATCTAACATCACGAGTGAGGCATGAAATATCCGGGGAAGATGCAAAGGGCATACAATTCTTTCGCTGTCGGCGGTGGGACACATCCTGAGATACTGTCGAAGATCGCCCGCTTTGTAAACGGAGATATCAAAGCAGGCCAATGCGCAATATGCTCATCCCAAACTCCGAGAAACGGGAGTAAATTTCGATGGTCGAGTCGACTCCAAACTTCTGTTTCGCGCTTGAGGCGCTGAATATGGATGAGAGCGGTAGTTGCATAACGTCCAAAGAATAATTACACGCAAAAGTTCCTCAAGTTGACTAGAACCGTCGTCACGGTTGGACACTCGGATGAACTTGATTGCGACCTGCAAGCCAAGTATCAGAACGGCAGACCGATGGTGAGTTGCTCAACAAGTACCTGAACCTTGAGACCGTTTTTGGCTATCAGAAACAGGGTGCATTACTTGTACTTATCTCGGGGGTGGTTTCCCCTGTAGTATCGGAGGTAGATGGCCTAGGAAATGTCAGATAATCCGGATGCGTATGAACACACCCGACGCACAGCGATTTTAAAACCCACGATCACTTGGTTCATATCTGGCCGCAGAACAGGTTCGTGATTCCACGGCTGCTCCAAGAGTTCCCACAAGCGATCCGATGCCAGAACAGGATCCAAATCAGATCGAGTCGTCCTGCCAACGGGAAGAATATGCAGGGCGACACTGAGTTCACTGTGTAAATAATGGTACGGCCGAACTCCCGACATGATCTGTGTCATTCATAAGTCGGAAATTGTTGTAAGGATAATGTCGGATACTTCGAGGATCACCATCGAAAACGAGTACGCCATTGTCTGCTGTTCTGGATGTTCTTGAGTTGATTCGGTTGTGAAAATACTCTGGCACCGTGAAGCACGCTGAAGGTATGATCATCGTGTTCTTGGATAACTTTCCGGATAGGTTGGTCAGACCGTAGCCACAGATGAGGATACGGCAAGTCAAGTCCTATACATGCGACAGATTAGGAGGACAGTGCTCTTGGTTAAAATCCCGAAACGTAACAAGATCCCGCAACGGTGATGGCCAGCAGCTACGTCTCCGGGCAACTCGTTTGGAGATTCCAAGGGTGGTCGCAATTGTGGCTGTCGGTAAGGAACAGCTAGTCTGCAGGATTCACCATGGCCGGTGGGACGAGGAGTTCGAGTGGGAGGTGAGAAAGGGTAGCGGGACACCGCAGTCGACAGGTGGTAGGGACCTATCAAGAAGCATACTGACAGCAGTTAGACGCTCATCTGGAGATAGCTAGATTCGCGTGCAGTCGGCCTGTCCTAAGTACGGTGCAAGATTTTGTGCGCTTCATATATGAACCGCATGTTCGATATCGGATGGCATCCATCACGAGCCTATACTAGTAGAGAAACCCTCAGGCTCTGTGTTAGCCCGAAATGGGTGTGTAGCTCGCAATTCGCGAGGGTGATTCTGTCGAGGAATGACAAGCAACGCATTTGAATGCGGCCATGTTTAAAGGTGCAGAATGGAGCGAGAACAGAGGAATTGGAGGGGGAAAATATGCAGACGTATCGTATGGATACGACTCGGAGGCCCACAACAATCTTTCTTGAATTTCAAATGTGCATAGTAAGTCTTGAGGCCGAGAATGAGAAGACTATATCAGTATGAAAGGACGGAGATGTGAGAAGGAGAGGGACGCACCACAGCACGACTCTTGCGACGTCGGCATCGATCGAGTTAGACAGCTCGGTCATCCGCTAGGCAGATGCGGGTAGCAGCTGGGAAGCAGGAATAAAAAAAGCAGTCAAAGGATCCTCTTCAGTGTTGTCCAAAGTTTGCTCCAGACTCGGAGTCAAGCTCGTCAAGCTAGTCAAGCCACACAAAAGCCACAACTGGTTTGGAATTTTCAAGGAATTCTGGAGAATTCGGGAAGACACTTGGCATCCCTTTGGTGTTCATTGTCGTCGTTGTGGTGAAGTTAGAGTTCAGGTCTGACCAGTGGTCCGGGTTGCTCCGAACGCCAACGCATGAGTACAAGTTCGCCGCGGCCAACAACACACCGTCACACCGTGACGAACGAGGCGCTGGCCAGGCTTTGTCGTCGCGGGGTACCTTACGTCTGGCCTGACAGGTCACGTGCTGATGGATTTGCGTGCCCCGGGGCACGCAAGCACGCGACGGGCGATCGGCCCTCCGGACACCCTCCTTTCGGTGGAAACCATGATCGCGATATAACATTTAATTGTAATTGAGAGATGTCGCTTTGACCGGAAGAACGAAAGAAATAGAAAAATATTTCTCGCACGGAGGCCACGGAGGCAGCCGTGGGCAAACAGCCACTGATTGACAGATGTCATTACGTCCAATCGTTCTTTGCCCTCAGTCGTCCAGCGCGTTCTCAATAATACACGCCTTGCAGCGCATTATTTGTATGTTTCAGGTGTCGGATCAGATGAAAACAAATTTCTTTTTCGTCCCTCCAGCCATCTCACTAGTCTCTCTGTCCTCATAATGGCTCCAGCTGCACCCCAAGGGCTGACGGTTTCCACCCTGATTTCAGCCAAGGGAACACAACTCAAGTTTTGGATCGTGCAGACCAACGAAAAAGCCGCGAAAAAGGTTATTAATGTCACTGGGACGGTGGACCAGCTTCGAGCGAATCTTGCGGCATATTACGGTTTCGATCTGACCGTAAATCCACGCGAAGATGTCATGCCGGCACCGACTGTGGATGAATCTATTCGGGATCGTCAGTGGGCGGATCTAGAAGCTCTCGGAATCGAGTGGAAAGCGACTGTTGACGCTGGCGGAGTTTTCAAGCTCCTGGAGTCACCTAACAGTGAGAGTGCACCATAAATTCCCGTGTGATCTTGTCTGACTTGATTTTGGACACAACAGAGTCTCGAGCGAATACAATATCGGACCTCCTTTTGTCAGCCACTCAACCTCATAGAGCAGACCATCAGCAGCCCATGAAATTAGACAGCCATCCTACTGTGTCAACACATAACCGCGATTTAGAGGTAAGTCTGATTGATTGACATGTGACCGCGAAGTCGATTAATTTTGTTTTCTCTGCCTTCTCTGCTTGCGTTTGCCAGATACCTTCTTCTGATCCATCGGCCACACGCACCATAGGTGCTTATTCGAACCATTCCACCAATTCTGGGCAATCCGACACCGCCAACGCATCGCATATCATTTCTGTTGCCAACAACCCACATTCTCACCCCCGCACCGAATCCTCTGTTGTCGCAACCCATCAATCCAACCCGGGTGCTGCGGCGCCGGCACCACACGAAGCTGCACTTATCCAGGACCTTTCAAAAGTCATTGAAGGTCTTGAGAAATGTGAGGGCCTACAAGACATTATTCACCAGATCGAATCAGGTGCTGTAAAAGCGATTCGAATTCGCTACGGCCCAGTCGATGAACGTCGTGGGACGGCGGATCCGTCGTGGCCAAAATACAAAAATCTCGTCTCGAAACGAGAACGGCTTTACAAGGTACTCGAACGGGATTTTGAAGGTAACAAAGAGAGGTTTTTCGCCTTTTTCTCCCTACCAAAGAAGAGAAAGCGCGATGACGAGGACCCCACTCTATCCGAAGACCGCTTCCAATCTTACCGTAAGATTGTCGAGGCGAAGCCATGGTGCGAAGCCGATCTCGAAGCCGAACGCCAGAAGGAGCAATACCATAACTCCAACGGGGAATTTGCCGAAGGCAAGTGGACCGCTCGATGGGGTGCAAAGAATTCTTGGGAAGTCTGGCGGGAGATGAAAAGGGAGCGGTACGTGAAAGAGAAAAAATCCGGGTGATTTCAAACATGTATCTATTTTTTACACAGCTAGTAGTTCTTGTCATAGTCTTGCATGAATTCGTGGTTGTCGTTCGGAGAGTAAAAGTACCGAAACATTGTTACCGCTTCGACCTGTGACCACCCACCCCATGCCGCAACCTCACCAGCACTCCACTTCTTCACCTTGATTCGGTACTGGCATCCACCGCGCCGGAAGGAGTGTGTTCCATAGAGAGCCCACGATGCGTACCCGAGCTCCTGCAAGTCTTTCGAAAGGGAGCGGCCTAGGACACTGGCAGTCTATGAATTAAGTCAACATCTTGTCGATTGGCATATCGAAAAATATTACCAAGGGCTGGTTTTGCATCACGGCACCTTGAGAACTCACACGCAGAAAGAGTGGACCGGATTTTTTGATGTGGGGGCCATACAATGAAGCGAGAAGAATGAAGGCGCGCACAGGACATATAAGCGGATCATTGTCGTTGGCATGGAGTCTCCACGAGTGAAGCAACCCCGTTTGATTCTGCTTTCGAGTATTCAAGCCCACGTCGATGAAGCGCCCTGAGGATTAAACTCAAAGATTAGAATAGCTATGATTGAAAAGAAATAATGGCCTACTCTCGCCGACAATCTTATCAATATTTTCGAAGGTAAGATGAACAACCTCATCAATTCGCAACATTATCAGCCAGGCGAGCAGGTAAGCCACCTAAACAATAAAACATCAGGCCATTCTATTCTCGAGATAAGGGGTCTAGACTTACATATCGAACGATACCAGCCCTCTTCTGGGCAGGTGTCAGAGATGAGTCCAAACAATGATTGTGTAGGCGCTGGATATCATCTAAAGAAAGGGCGCGTGCCGAAGATGACACTTCCCCGGATTTGGCTTTTGTCTTCTCAAGTCCCACCATAAATTGTGATACATGACGCGAACGAGTCGGAAGTCCTCTCCTAAGGTTCTATCTGTTAGTGAACATGGGAATGCCCAATAGGGTGGCTGCGCACCATGTATTTGTGGGTGGATCAAGTCGCCACTCTGCCGTACTTTCGTTGGGACGGAGACTACGGTACCACATCGTAAGAGCTGCCCGGGTAGAAACCGCAGTGGAATACTGAAGAGCGAAGCTGTTCAGCTGATACTGAAACAAATCAATTGAATTCGCGAACTGACCTTTCTTCCTTCGAACCCTTGCTCCGTCGGGCCACATTTCTGTGTAATAAAAGCAGCAATATCCCGGGGGGTCTGCTCATCAACGCGCTTGGCATCCCACTTCTTATTTCGCCGTAGGTGGAATACGAAGTAGTGCTTGATGATCCTGTAAGAATAATTTGCATCGTTCATTTGTGTGGTTTGAACAGACTTTACCTCAAGTGTCCAGTGCGAGTACCATCGGTAATGCTTGCCTTGGCCATCTTTGCGGCATATCTTGCAACCTCGTCATCGATTCCGTCGTCCGGAAACTCATCAAGGTGCTGGGAAATAAGGTCCTGAACATGTTCGAGCAATGAGTCCGCATCTTCAAGGTCGAGGGTGCAGAGTTCTTCCTCTATCTGGCAAAGAAAATGAGAAAACTGCGTAGTAGCCGGGAGGCGATGAAAATATACCTCTTCCTCCGTTGCTTGAGGCTCAGGGAGAGGGTTTGAAGACACTGCAGGGGAGGACATTGTGGTGAATGATAGCGGAGGTAAGACAGGAGTGTTCCCTGTCTCAAGTAAGGTATAGCACACCTTAAACGCGTGTATTCAAGCCTCGTACAATTTACTAAACCTAAATGTAATGGGTTAACAAAGGTTCAAGGCACAGGAAGGTTTTCTTTCGAAAGCTTCGAAAGACGCGACGCGTCTTGATGCGATCATGTGATTTGTTCACAATAAAGCAATTGATTCTTTTCACGCTCGCCCTTCGCAATTAAGCCTCTCAAAAAGATCAAACAATATATTCTTATCTATATAGGTCAGCTTACAAGGGAAAGACACAGGAAAGGGACCATACATACAGTCACAGCTCTTCCTTCGAGAATCTGGTGATAAATCTTATTACCGCCTTTCCGCGTGCACTCACCAAACTTCACAGGAATTATCCACAACTTTCAAGTGGAAATAAATCGTGCCAGACAGCCCAGCAGTCAAAAAATGAGGATTCTGAGGATAGCTTTGCACTCACCATGTGCCAGAACTGACCGGAGAGCACGGGTGTAGCGGTAGCAAGGGCTTCACCTAAAAATTCCAATGAGTGCGCCGCGTAATTTCTAATTACCTTGTACCTTTCTTGCCTGAGAAACAGGTTCTAGGATCGTAAACTCATTGAGCTACATGTAATCTTGGAGTTGCCTTTTTTGGAAGGATTGCCGAGCACGACGCCGACGTAATATGAGCCCTAAACTTGAGAGGCCAAGCCAAATGCGCACAATTTGCTCTTAGATGTTGGATAACAGCTCAGGCAGTGGAGATTTCGGCGAAAGTGGGGAACTAGTTGAAATTGCAGATTCACCTGTTTTGGCTGGTTTTAACATCCCTGGCACCGACGCGACTCTAAAATTCAAACAAACGAACCATGTAAGACATCAAGCACCCATATATTTACAATTCAAAGGGTTGAGTCATCTGATGGAAACCTATCAAGCTACAAGATATCGGAAACCCACCATTTTTGATCAGATTTGACGCACCCTAGGTCTACGCGCTACGTGGACTTGAAAATTCCGAAGACCACATAGATGGATCGTTCCGAGTCCTATGAGACCTTTCCTGTCAGTGTAGTTCAATTGGGGCAAAAGTGGCTGGTTTACATAAAATTTTGGACTTGCCTATTTGGGTGTGATCTGACAACTCTCAAGCGAACGAGAAATAGATGGCAAAATTATGTTCATCATCGCATGTGGTGTTAAATGTTCAAGAGTTTCGAGTAAACACTAAAGAACGAGAATTCGGGGAAAGAAGTGTGAACGATGTGAAATATTGGACACATGAGTTCTCACCTGATTTGGCGGTCATGGCGTGGACGCAGTTTGGGTCGAAAAGTGAAAATACGATACCAGTACATGAAGATGGCTCCATGGGAGTAAATGGAGGCCTTTTCATTGCACAATCTGGGTTAAAACCTGTCAGAGTAGGTAACATTGAATGCACACCATTTTCCCCCGGATTTTGCGCCTGGAGTAAACGCTGTTGGGTCACAGAAGTTGGGGAAAATTGCACAGGTTCGAGATGATATTTACATCCAAGAGGAACAAGTTGTTATGGTTAAAACTTGTTGAGCCGGACAATATTTTGTACTTGCCTTTTTGGGAAAGACTTGACTCGACCACCCGCGAAGCACTGCTGCCTTAAAATCTGTCAATAATCCGTCAATACACTCTGAGTACAAGCCTTCAGACCTCGAAAAAATCGGTGCAGTCCAAATTTTTGGCGGCGCTCCGCGCCACACACTTGGACTGCAGCAATGAAACTAAATCAGTGTTGGCCCTGACCCAAAAAACCCTCCGGCACGCGTGAGAGAAACACTAGATTAAGAAGCCGCAAGGCAGGGGGATAGTGGCGCGTCACATTGATGAAGAACGCGTCGCAGGCATTGCAGTCGCGTCCGGAACTTATGGACTTGTCGCGAAGTGACAGGCTTACTAAATGTTGTGCGAGGCCCCAAGAACCAAGCAAAGGCGCTTTTACGTTTATACCGACTCGCCTGAGCGCCAGAACGACGGTGGAGACATGTGCAACGTCGACGAGTCAGCACAGAAGCATTCTCGGGTCTCCGATGCAATCTGCGCGCCGTTGGCCGCGGAATTGGCCGACAGTACATAAGACCTCGGAGAAAGATGGTTAGAAAGATAATCTTTCTCATGAGATAAGGGCAATCTAGTGTACCCCATGGCAAGCAAAAACTTAATTGTTCATGGGGTACGCTATGGCTGGCCGGTCCCTTGGATTTTTGCGTACCCCATGGTGGTCTAAACTGTGTTTTCTCTTGTGGGGTACGCAGGCTAGGCGGTCCGCCGGCCCTTCATAGGCCAGCCCGTCCGAGAGCCCGTCAGTGGCGGCAATGTGAGGTAAAAGACTTCGGCGGAACTTCGTAGCCTCATAACTTGTTAACCATTTGCCAAGACGTCTTTTTACTGGGCACATATGGAAAGAGAAAGTTGAGAGCTTTCTTGCAGTACTAAATTCTCCACGAGTGGATAAGAAATGAGTGAGATATGTCGAGGAAGATGTGAGCTGCAATGATGCTTCTACTGCACGTGTCTGGGGTCTTCGGCCTGATGCGGCACAATGACATGACATCCATTTGTCAACGTACCTCGGGTCGATCTAAGGGTTGCTTTTTGTCTTGTCTCGCTTCTCGGCGATTTCGGATTGATGAATTGAAGTGACTTCATCGGGTTTTCCACCACGGGCACGTGACCGGTGACTTGACTGGCAACATGATGGTAAGAAGCCGGCGAGCGGCGGGTCACAAACAGGAAAACTGGGAGACGTCTGGATTTCAGACATGCCGAGAGCTCAATGTTCGCTCAGTCGGTGCTTGCGCACCGACCAGCTCACATTGAGGGTTGTTCCCAAAATGGTAATAAATGCAAGTCATGTGACGACATTTTCGGTCCTCCCCCCTCAGACTCCCCCCAAATAGGCACATACAGGATAAATCCTGTTTGTGAACTTTGCCAAATTGCAGCACTCATTTTGATGCGTCTCTCCCTGTGGTTTAACTCATTGGAGCTTCGGGTCGCTATCCGCCACACTAAGCTTGTACTTGTCATCTCTCTCCCCATTTCTGGTTAGCGCACTCAAGAATGCAGCAATACGGCCAGAAATGATGACTTGTTGGGTGGTCCATCACCTTGTCGCCTCGTTTTCCATGTTGTGTAGTGCAATATCCCACATTGTAAGCCGCATTCACCACCTGCTCTCTCCGCTCAGCTCTGAAGCACCAAAAATATATTTAAGTCCACCTATGGCTGGTGCGAAAAAAAAGCGCCACATCGGCCCCTAAGCCAGCCTCATCTGATGCCTCTCTGCGCTCACGTTCTTCAGCCGCCTCTGCCGTCTCCCGTATCTCCGGTACCGTTATTTGCGCTGACAAGCGTGCCGTCAAACTCACTGAGAAAGCCACTGCTGCCGTGAAAATGCGAGTTTGTAAAATTATTGAGGGGTATGAGGGGCACGGTATAGACCCGTACCCCTGTAGGGGTGGGTCATAGAGGGGTACGGGTCCGGGTCCGCTCGAGGTAGACCCGCGGGTGACCCATGCACATCCTTATTCATCTCCGGCACCTACGGGAAGACCTTCCCAGTGCCCGATGCGCGATGACCTGCTGCATAGTGGGGATTTGACGCGGAGCGGAACACTGAGCGATCTGCGCCACATGATAGCTCTACGCGCTACCTCACCCAATTAAAATGTTCGCAGAACAAGTCAGACTGGAGAAAAGTGCTTAAATTTGTCTCCAGCATGATCGCAGGAAATCGTGCCTTTATCCTTGACCGTGAGTGGTACAATGTCAACTGGGCACAGACGGGGCGCCACGGGAACGAAGCTACATGGGAGATTTGTCGGCTGCTCTCAGAGCTGTTCGATCTGTCCATGCGCATAACAACCACCAGAGTCAGTTTTCGAGCTCTTAACCGGTCCCAGCGCAGTGACAGCAAATCTCGTCTACTTACAAGATCAGTCATACAAATTCAGAGTTCGACCAGGAGGGCGAGAATGGACTGGGTATGGTCCCCCAGTAATGAGCTCAGTTTATTCGGTGGGCCCCGCTGACTCGCTTTCCAGAGAAGCCCCAACGTCGGCGGTCCAGCTCGCGCGTTCTCATACGACAAAGCGGACGGAGAAGGTACATGCATGTCAACCTTCTTTTGACAAAAGATGATCCAACCCCAAACAGCGATGATGGGCGCCTTCCCCTCAACCGACATCCTGTAGGCTCCCCAATTTATTCTTCTTGTAGAATATTGAGAAAAACGTCACATGCAGCCTATCACACACTGCCCTCCGCATAACGTCCTCGACCTCACCAACAAAGCCGACCACGCGGGGTGCCCTGCCCTTGCTGCGTGCCTCTCTTCCCTCCGCCCACGCTTGCACGTCTTCGGGCACATTCACGAGGCGCGAGGCGCACATTCATCTGTGGGCCCGCGGCGATGGGCCCAGTACGCCCGACAGCGCGCGAACTATGAGTCCAGACGAACTGATCATCGAAGAAGAAGGGGAGCAGACAGTTTTCGTCAATGCGGCGAATCATCCATCAGGTCCGAATGTGCCACGGGAGTATGGGCAGGTTGATGCCGGCGGAGTCGGGTTTCAACCTGTCGTCGTTGATTTGTTGGATTGAGCACTCGCTTCGTCAAATCGATCACCATACCGGGAAATACACATCGATCATTTGGAAATGTTTGTTGCGGGCTACGCTCTATCAGGCGTATATTCGACAGCACGTTAAATTCAATCTTACCCCGAGGTGGACGCTGGGGAGGTGGACGCTGGGGAGGTGGACGCTGGGGAGGAGCCGTGAAATTCACAGAGAACTCGAGTTGGTACACAAGACGTCGAACACGACTTTGCACATGCGTGCTCGTCATATCGTGGCATCCGCAGCAGATGATGATCCTTGCGAGAGAAATCGTTGGTTCCAAAGAATGGAAGTTTCGCCACAATCAAGATGATCTTTTCGTCCATTTTGATGCTCCCAGCCTGAAAATTTTGATTTTAATACTCGCAAAAGAGTTAGATGAGAGTCCTCTGTAAGAGCGCATCAACCTGAGGCACTTCGAGACCTCATACACACAGTCGGCCGGGGTTAAAGCTGAAAAAAAAACTTGAAGGATGGACGAACCGTGGGAACAGAGGTCAGAGATGCAACTCTGATTTGCACAGACGTTCACGGCGTCATTCCAGTCATTCCACGTAATCCACCTACCTACCTACCACGCGGTAACTGTGATCTACACTGCATTCAAAATAGTTGGCTGGGGAAAATTACCCAACGGACCCGGCATCCACCGCAAATAACCAGTTGGAAACGGTTTGAGGAAATCAATGCAGTAGGGCGTTGCACAGTAGGTTCACAACAATACAACAATGTGCCCGATCTTTAATACTGGAAATCGTTCTGTTTCTTCCATGTCGGCTGTTCAATTGGCGATGATCATCTGCACTGCATCCAAAATATCGTACTCTGGGATATATATATAACCCGGACGTGTGGAGAAAATACACACATCTTTGCAATGCCCTCCAACTCCTCCACCATAGTCGACAGAATTCTGGAGTATACCATGGAGGCTGCTACCGGACTGCAGGAAATCGCCGGGTTTACTCACATACCCTTCCTGGAAAGGACATGCACGCTCGCTTTGACCATCGTCCCTATGATGCAGGTGCGGATGTTGACAGGGACAGGATTTTGTGGAGAGCTTATTAAGTTCAATTGCAGAACACCAAATTCCAGAAGGAGCGATGCCTCCGAATTGCAGAAGACATTCACCATCTACTCTGTGTACTCACCAGCCTGTGTATCAACTCCGAAGACATCCAATCTCCGAATATGCTGTACCGGATCGCGCAATATGCGGTGTGAGTGATTGAGGGTTGGTTCAAGCTCGTAGTTTGCGATTTATCTTTTGTCTGGGAACAGAACTCTCCAGAAAGTTGATTCATGCTTAAGAGCACAGCGAGACCTGGGAACAATTAAGCGTCTGTTTAAACAAAATGAACTTGTCACACAACTGGATATTTGCGAAACCGAGTTGAAGGCAGTTATAAAGGATTTCGAGGCTTGTTACTTGTCATCTACTGTTGGCAGGACAGCTAACCTTGGCTCGAAGATGCAACAAGGAGTCAATATGGCTTCTGGTCTTGCGCAGTTGAACAGTGATACCGAGAGGCGTCACCAAGAGCTTCTAGAATTAATTTCGACCTGGAGCGGCTCAGTGGACGGTGTTTCTTCGGTGAGAATCCTCTGTATGATTTGCTCAAGGACCAGTCTCAGGTAAACTTCCAGGTTGGCCGGAGCTCACTACATGCCAGGTCATTTTCTTCCACGAATTGTAGTGGTAAATTAACCCTTGCTGTTTTGTCTGATCTAGCTCTGGCTCGTTATCTTTACTCCCTGCATTCCCCAAAATATTGAATGGGCGGGAGGCGGAACTCGAGGATCTTGTCAATAGCCTTCTTGCAAAACCCGCGCGGGTGGCAATATTAGGCCCCGGTGGAATGGGGAAAACAACATTGGCAGTGGCAGCACTTCGTAATCCCAAGGTGGTTGATGAATATCCCACTTGCTACTTTATCCCCTGTGACTCGGCCCAGACAAATGAGTCTCTTGTTGCAACAGTTGCCTCCCATCTTGGCCTTGGCCCCTCCCGGGGATCTACAAAACATATTGCCCATTATTTGAGCAGGGAGCCACCCTGTCTGATGATCTTGGACAATTTGGAGACACCATGGGAACCAGTGGATGGTCGGGCAAAGGTGGAAGAGTTTCTTTCGCTGCTGACCGATGTCCCACATGTGGCACTTCTGGTATGACATCTTCTCATCTCCTAACTCCCCTTTGACCTGGATTTTTCAGATCACCATGCGTGGTGCCGAGAGGCCCAGCAAGGTCCAATGGACTCATCCATTCCTGTGTCCTTTGAGTCCATTGACTCCCAATGCTGCTCGCCAAACATTCATAGAAATTGCTGGTGAAATCCATGATGATTCAGAAATTGACCAACTGTTGGAGATCACGGACAACATCCCCCTTGCCATTCAGCTCATTGCAACCATTGCATTCTCCGAAGGGTGTCGGGCCACTCTGGAACGCTGGAAAGTCGAGAAGACTGCTCTTCTGTCTGTAGGTCATGATAAGTGCTCAAACCTGGAGATTTCAATCATGCTATCCCTTTCGAGTCCTCGAATGGCATCTCTGCCTCACGCAGTGGATCTTCTCAGTTTGATGTCCCTGCTGTCGGACGGCATTTTGGATACCGATTTGGCACAAAGTAAACCTCCGATTCCTGAAATTTTGAAATGCAAAACAACATTGGTCCGCACCTCACTGGCCTATGTTGATCATGCTGGGCGATTGAAGGTGTTGGCACCCATCCGGGATTACATTCACAGTACCAGACCACCATCACCACATTTGGTGCGGCCCCTGCGCAAGCATCTCACTGATCTTGTCACTGTATGGATGACTGCTCTGCACGATTCCTCCCTGGTCCGTGGATTAACTCCACACCTGACCTCAAATCTTGGGAATTTGCACAATTTATTGCTGCATGGACTGGACTGTGATCATGCTGACCTGGTGAACACAGTACAGGCCATCATCTCGTTCAACCATCTAAATTTGAGAATGAACCGGGGTCTCACACCACTCATGTTCCGCCTGCCAGAAATCTTGAATCAAATCGATGATCACAGGCTTCATGGGCAGTTTATCACCGAAGCTTTCCGGGCACACTTCTTTTATGCGATCCCAGATCCGGACAAATATATGGAGGAAGCAATTGAACATTTTCATATCATTAAAGATATTGAGGGAGAAGGTAAGTACCTTTGTCTGTGGAGAAACCCATGATTAATATCCACCCCTCCAGCTCAACTTTATGACAAGGCAGCAACATATTATTTCCGGCGTGGCCATGACCACAAAAAAGTACAGATGTTATATAGCCATGCAGTCACATTGGCATCCCAATGCAATTCACATGTGGAACAAACCGAAGGACTGGTCGGCTTAGCAGTGATCGAAGGCATCCATGGAAATTGGTTGAAAGCCCTACGGTTGTCTTGTGAGGCACACAGAATTGCTGTTGCTGCCGGAAATGTATGGGGAGAGGTTGTCGGGATTGAATGGCGGGCTCGGTGTTACTCAGGACTCGGAGACTTCAGACACAGCATCCAATTGGTGGAGGAGGGGAAGCAACTGATTGCACAAGGGGGTATGCAAGGTGGGGACTCCGAGCTACGGCTGACACATTTGGAGGGGGAGGTGTACCAACTCAGAACGGACTATGCTGAAGCACGACATATCCACGAGCTCATCCTGCAACAGAGCTCAGCTATGCTCTCCCCGGTCACATATGCATATAACCTTGTCAACATTGTATCACTGGATCTTTTGACAGGCACCAGCACAGACATTGTGTCTTGCAACTTGGATGCCGCAACAGATGCATTCACAACCGCCCAGTTCCCACAGGGAATCTTACTTTGTCAGGTCCTCGCTGTAGACCTGAAAGTCCGTCAGGGGGACAAAGCAGGTGCACACACTGAATATATGCGAGCATTTGCCAGTGCATACAGCAATAACGATGATGAGCTTTCACGTTACTGCTTGTCCAAACTGGCTGACTCGACACATCCTGTGCATGCTGACTCGGAGATCAAGCGCTGGGCTGTCGTTCTCCTGGCATTCACAATGCGTCCATGCAGCCAAAACATGCTTACAGTGCACCAGGCAATGTGGTTCCTCGGAAATATCCTCGCACAACAAGATGCAGATGATGAAGCACTGAGCATTTTAACAGTTGCACTGGAGGGGTTCACATGGATGGATGTGCACTGTAGTCGGGCTGAATGCATGCGAACTCTGGGTGAACTGCACTTCAAACGTGGAGAATTTCACAGGGCATCTATTTTTTGGATGGAAGCTAGACCACTGTTTGAGAGATCGTTGCAGGCACAGGCAGTTGCGGAAATTGACAGCAAGCTGGCTGATCTGGAGAGACATCTTGAAGAGAATTTGGAGCCCCCTTTCAAGCCAAGTGCGCTTATTGCCCCTTAACAGGAGGTGCGGAGGCTCCAGTGTATGAGAAAGAAGAAAATCAAAACCAGAATCTTCATATTATGATCGCCTATTTATTTTCGTGTTGTGTATGTATGCTGCCTTAGCCCCCGAGCCCCCCCCCCCCCTCCGATCTCGTATATAAAATAGCTGCTGCTTTGTATGCTACATGGATTGTATGTAGGTTTGCTGTCATTTTCCGGGCCATGTTCCAATATACAGGCAATTGTTGTGTTTGTTGACTTTTCCAACTTCTCTGCTGATCCGTATTCTCAGATCTCCGCCAGGGTCTGCCGAACGCTTGCCGCGGCAGCGCGGCGGAGTGTAACAGATCTGCCGCTGTATGGCGGTCTGCCACGCTATGGCGGCAAAGGTCGGCAACCTCTGTGGATAAGGCCTTGAAATGCAGCGACTATTTTGGCTCCATGGCCCCACCTATACAGTTTTAAATTCTAATACCACAATACCATCCTATTTCAGGCGCAGCGGACACATACCCAGGGTACCTTGCTCTCGGAATACCTGTGCCGTTCAGTGGTTCAGATATATTGAACCGTGGGAATCTCCAGATTAACTCCGACTTGAACCGACGGTCCAACCACGTAGAGATTTCGGTCGGCCCCAAATATACATCTTAGTACGAAAAAAAAAAAAAAAAAACAGAGCAAGAGCAAAAGATAAATTAAAGGTCCTCGTTATTTTCTCATCGCCCGGCCCCCGAGTTCAAAGGGGAACCGCCACTCACGAGGCAGCCATAGAATCGGGTGTTTCTTTAGCTTCCATACAGGCCATTTCTAGCCCCGCAGATCCAATGATATTGCAATATAGATGAATGGGATTCATTTCCCTGAAGTGTTTTCGGAGGAGATGCCAAACAAAGCAGAAAAAGTCTAAATAAAAATAGCCTGATTCTTGAAGAACTATCACCCGAACCCGAATCGAACGGGAACCTCCTGTGTACTGTTACAAGACACGTACGTAAGACCAAGCAGGTTCACGACAACAGTGTGCTATCGAGTGGATGAGTGGTAATTTATCAAGCCGTGCGTTGGAATAATTGCAAATGCGGGAAGTTGAACTCGGAGTCAGGGAGTCGAGTGACTTCCCCAGGGTGGAATTGATTCCGCGTGAAAGTAAAAAGTTTTTCTGCTTACATAAATGTTTTTGAGACGTATCAGCGCAAAGTTGAAGGTACTAGAAAATGAAACAAAAACAAAGAAAAATGGTTACAACGCTATCCCCAAATCGAACGGAGAGTCCGACATCCAGCGAACTTGAGAGAGGGGCACGCCCTGTGCCATCGAGTTCTGGAGCTGTAGGTGCTGTGGTTGAATTTACAGTTGTGCAAAAAACCAGGCCTTGGAGCGCTGCGAACAAGTTCACTTGGCTATACTTAACTTAGATTGGATTTTTTTTTTAACTCACACAGAGTGGCCGGAGCGCTGATTACAGCGTGGTGAACCAAACTTGAATCCAACGAGAATGAAACCAGAAACAAATAAAACATCTAGTCCAAGATAATTTGAAAGACGTTACAGTAGATCAACGGAGGACGAAGAAAAAATGTATCCACCAATCGGTGGACTTCGCGACCTCGAATCGAACGAGGGGCCCACGACTAATCCAATTAATAATGAGCCCCGGGGCACGCGTACTAGTACTGTAATGCGCCATCAGGAGTTGAAGTAGAACACCTACTTGCAGTCGAATTAACTTCGGACCATAATGGAGATTCAAGGAGCTGTGCGGGTGCAGGTGCGGTGTAGAGTTGCTCGTCAGAAGATCCCGGTCCGAGTAAGTATTTGAGTCGGCGGATGAGCCTGAGGATGAAATGAACCAGCAAGGACTCGGAGTCTTCCAAATTCAAAAAAAAAAAAAACTCACACCCCAACATCCCATTGGCCGTCCCGGAATTGAAAGAGGAACACCATTTGTCTGTGCGCAGAACGCGTGCAGCGATACGCTATCGGGAGATTGGGTATATGCCTGAAATTGAATCTACTGACGTTCAAGAACCCAAAAATGTTGAGCGCCGCCGAACTGGCTCAGTTGAGTACTACAGATTGGTGGTTGGATCGAGAGAAGTTGGTTGTACTGAACCTGTACACTGTGGAATTGCTAGGGCTGCGCGCCGTACCCGTTGCGGGAACGGCCGTCGAAATGACGGGAGTGTGACGGGCACGGCCGTTGATTTAACGGCCGTCCAGTGGAGGTCCCAGACCTCTGACGGGGCAGGACGGCCGACGGCACGGCCGTAACGGGTATACGGCTGATTATACACCAGTTTTTCTCGTCTGTGATGTCCCAGAGTTCCTCGAGTGGCGAATCAAGCATTGATTGACGTGCTTTGGTGGCTCCTTTGAATTGAAAGTCTGAAATGGGAGATTCAGTGACGAAGAGATCATGTAAAATGAGCAACTCACATGCTCGCCTAGCATTAATTGCATTCTAGATGCCGTTGCTTGCTCTAAATCCGGGAAACCGCCCAAAACTGAATGTCGTGGTCAAGTTGCGATTTGTTGAAGCCTGCCGCTCTGCGGCAATCATTTTCGGTAGCTGCCAAGCACTACATTTGGAAGCCGAACGGGATTTCTGGCGGCGAAAGAAAGTAGATGAAATATGAGGGATGGATAGGGCACACACCGGTTGAAATAAGATGCTCTGTTGGAAGTAAAGTTTGTAAATGCTTTTTCCAACGCAAGATTAGCTGTCCCGTTCGACAGCCGTTACGGCCGTCATTCGACGGGCCGTCGAGCCATCAACCCGTGCCGTAACCGTTCTGTTGCAGAGGACAGAAAATGGCCGACGGGACGGGACGGGTACTCGTTCGACGGGTGCCGTAAAACCGTCGCGACGATCACGGCGCGCAGCCCTAGGAATTGCCTGAAGACCCGAGTCTGAGCGCGAGTGATAAAAAGCGGGATTTGACACATCAATCTATTATGCAACCCCGAACTGAACGAAGGACAATATAGTCATTGCTAAATCAATAGTGAGCACAGTGCACGCACAACGCGCTAGCCGTTAGATTGGAGGATACCTAGCTGAGGTTTGATTCATTACTCGGTCGTGGGTTTGGTTAGTTGACACTGAAGCCGTGTTGTAAGCAAGGTGATCAGCGGGAGGACGAAAGTAAAGGGGCTTCCGAAGTAACATTAAAAGAAAAAGGTGAAATCGTTTGAAATGAAGATCCGGCCTCGGTTGTGCCAGTGGAGCGAGATGAGAAGCGGGCGTCGAGTTCGTCCCGAAGCGCCGAATGGAAAGCGCTGAGTTGTAGCACGCACGGAAACGTACGATCGAAGGTGCTGAAGGGGCGGCTATTGTGCAGGACGTGAAGGGAATCGTATATTCAAGCGGTACGTACGGGCAAAAGATATGTACTAAGTACCTTTGTGCTCGCAGTGCGCACGCGCACCGACCCGACGCCGGGCGGCGCCGGCGGCTGTGTGGGCAGTCTGTATGTAACGCGCCGCACGTCGTTCTTGAGACGGCGGAGGCGGGAGCGAGCCGGCAATGGTGCGAAAAATCGACTCCGAGTCAGAACCCGGGCGACTTGAACGCGATAAGCAACGAAGGATGGACGTTGACGTCATCGTTAGTCACTCTTCTTGGCTCTTCTCGACATCGACGGGCACGACGCAGCATGGGCACATCGCCCGCCCCGCCCCCGCCTCCCAGCGACTCCTGCAAGTGAAGGGCAGCATGAGCAAATTGCCCGCCTCCGAGTACCCTTCAATGGTCACCTGCTCGCCGCAGTGCTCAGTCTCCTCCCGCGTCACCGGGCGGCCTCTACACCTGTCCCGCGCTGTGGCATTCCGAACCCGCGATAGACGTACTGAGGAACATGGCGCCGATGAGGAGGGAAATCTCAATCGGGTTCAATTGGCGCCTTCCAGCACGGTTCTCGTGTCCCTTGTATATAACCTATCAATGCCCGAGTCCGACTCGCCCGCAAATGCGACTTCGGTCAACCGCAGGCTGTCGGGGTGAATTTGTTTGCCTTGCCCAATTTGAGCTTATCGTTAACACTGTGTCCCGGGCTGTGTCTATATAGAAGAACATGAAGGACTTGTTGGTTGCTGCCTGGCCCGCTGCAACAGGAACTATTTCAAGAGCAAGGATAGGAAGTCACTAAGGATGTGCGCGAGCATACCGCGGGTCCAGCCCGACTGACGCCGTACCCCGCGCCCTTCACGTCGTGCCTGTGCATATACCGTACCCACCGCACCATACCCGTACTCGTGGGGTTAACCGCGGGTTCCCTCCAAAAATTAGCTACTTCAAGTCAGTTCTCATGGACGTGCAACTTTTAGCTACACCTGTTTCTTGAACTCACGTTTCTTGGTTCCAACTATCTGTTAGCCTTTCCCATCATGCGACTTGGAAGGAGACATGATTCGAGGTAAAGTGTCACTCTCAGGACATGTAATCTAGACGGAGTCAAGCAATTTTGACAGGCAGTGCTGATCGGGAACGCAACTGACCTATAAATTCCAGCATAGATGCGGACCATGCGGTCTTCCGCCACTGTTTGATCTTTCCCATTTGTTCAGTCGAAAATCAGGAATACGGTCTCACCCGGGATCGGTCCCTACATATGCTGTCAGCCTGAGGCTCGCTGGCCATCATCGTTCCGCTCTTCATTCCGTCCCAGGCTGAAATGCAGTACACCGTCGACTCCGAGCAATACGAGTCTTCTTGGAACTCAGTAATCGAGGTCTTCTCAAAAACGTGGGTTAGTGCCACAGATATTATCTCCGTAGTTGCTCTAATCCAATCATCCAGGGTTCTCTCCTGCTTTACGGTACGTTCCGCCCCGTGTCGCGCTATGACCTCAAATAACAAGTACCAGGCATCTATTTCAACCTCTTCCTGCTGTCAGTTTACACCCTCTCTCGTCGCCGAGAAGCTCGCGGAACAACGTTTCTTATAGCCGCGAGTTGTGCTATGGCTGTTATGGCGACCGCAGAGGCGGCTGTCAATGTTGCTGATGTTGTGATAACCGTTCACCTCGCCCGACAACTTGTTCATACGCAAGTGTTCAATCGGCCTGACACGCTCAAACTTGTACAGTATGCGTTAACCGGTATAAACAAGTCAGTCGTAAACCAACTCAATCGATTACCAAATCCAGACTCACACCACTGGTAGCGCTACGACGGACATATTTTTTGTTCCGTTTTCTCCAATCCGCCAAGGTTCATCGGTGTACTGATGCACAATATTAGATGTATCGATGCTACGTAATCTGGGGATACCAATGAAACATTATCTTTCTACCTACGCTCCTAATGCTGGCCACCTTGCGTGAGTTCAAGTTGAGTTTGTGCACACATGTTAGCATATTCATCACTCTATCTATTTACGGTGCTCCTAACACTATCGTCCAAAAGCCTTGCATCTACGCAAATCCCATGTGGCCTGGGAGTCGCAACGACCCTCGTGCTCACCGCCCTCACAGGTAAGAAAATTTCTTCGACTGCCGACCTACGCTCAAGTATTCTTCAAGCTGGTCGGATATTGTGGATCCGGCGTCAGGCGTCACATTTAGGTCTTGATAGCACCTACCGCAGTCTTTACAACAGGGCGATAGCAATCATGTGTGTAACCTGACATGTATACACCCATGCCATAAATTTATCATGGTGTTTCACAGACTCGAGTCTGGCGCATTCTATTGCGCTGCGGCAATATTCCTGCTTATTATCGTCTCTCAGGAAGACACCTTCGATATTTCCTTGGTCATCGGTCAACAGATCCTGGTGTGCCCAAACAGTTCCATCTCATCTGAGCACCATCCCTTATCTGTGCTGCAGAACATAGTCCCAACTTTCTCGCTTGTATATGTTGGCCTAAATAATGCCGCTGACAATAGTCCCGTCACAAACTCATGCGAGGATCCATTCAATCAAGACACGAACCCTCGCCTTGCCACAAGTACAGTGCAGCCTAAATCACAAGAGGAGGGGAGTGAATGTACATGAAACTACATGAATGGCATGTAAGCTATCCTCTTTCACGGTAGAGTTCCAATATACATTCAGGTGCTGTTTGTTCGACAGTTTGACTTTCCTGATTTTACCGTTCCAGTATTTGGCCTTCGGTAACACATCTCCAGCTCGGATATATTTGAACCGTGGGATTCCTGTGATCAACTTCGGCTTGTTCCGACGGTCAACCACATTCTTTCAACTCAGGGAATGAATGCACAGGAGGTGCTAGATTCAATATAATCCCACTGAAATTGAAGTAGACGGTGAGAAAAGTGGAGCGATAAATGTCCCCCTCGTGTTGGAGATGTGTGGAAATCGAAGTTTGAGTGTAGCTTCGTTTGGGTGATGCGGATGCATGTGCAAGGAAGTGAGTGGATGGGGGCGTATACCTTTCCTCCGTGAACCCGAAGTCCATGTTCACAATGTGTATATTACTCGTGGAGTAAAGGCTATGCCGCCAGTTCATCGGCGCGATATTCTGGGAGGCTCTGAAGAGGATGCCACCAGATTTAGATTTTCGAAAGAGCTGTCTGTCGCAGTCTGTGCGGGATTTGCTGTGAAGCGTGAACCGTAAATTTGGATTAGAACAAGTTCGGAGCGCCAGAGACTCATCAAGGTTGTTACAATTCCTCAACCAAACCAGACAACATTGTTGGATTCGGCAAACTGACTCGCCCGAGTTCGACTGCGGTCAGACTCACCTGTCGCGCCGGCGCGCGACAGTTCCATATGTATGCACTGCAACGGACTCACATTTAATTAGAATTATTCATATGCGCGCTGTTTACTTGTCGTGTTTACTTGTCGTGTTTACTTGTCACCCCTACTCATACTTATATCTATGACTCTTAGCTATGCATTCTCAGTTGTATTTAAGCTGCAATAGTTTACTGAATACATTAGTTCTTCTGCGAACAACATGAGCAGAAGAAACGAGTTGCACAACGACTAGCCTCCAGCGGCCCAAATAGGTAATTCACTTACAAAACAAAAACCCGCGCAACTGGGACGGCACACTCAGGCATTTTTTGAAAGGAAATATATGGATATTTGAATGAACCGAATCAATGACCGGAACTACCGAACTGTATCTTTTACGATGTTCCCTCGGTAGCTAGTCTGTGGTCAATGTCTGCAACACCTTGAGTTTGCAGTGATCGCTCAAACAATGGGCGTGCTGCGCTCCAGAATCCATTGGCAGTGGCTGACTCGCCGTGGTTTTGGGCCAAATCTCCAAGACGAATCATGCATTCCGCCCTGCCATGGTGGACGTCCATGCTGGTGAATCCATCCAGGGCCACAATGAAAATATTTCTTGCCGTTGCTTCATCCCCATTCGCTAAAAATACATCCCCGAGATAGCGAAGTGCTGTGTGAAGCCTGAGTTTTTCTTTTTTCTCTGTTGCAAATGCTAAATATACCACAGTGTATGTTGCTGCCCAATGGAAATCGGTGACAGGCCAACGGGCAGAATCTCCCATTTGTTCCAGGATATAAAAAGTGGCTTGTGGATCATCACCCCAACATCCAGCTAGACATTTTCCAAGGTAATCTTCAAGTCTTTGGTTACCATATCTTTCTGCTTGGCCACATGCCCGGCAATAATGGCTTCACAAGCAAATACTCCCATGTGAAAATTGTGGCTGGCAAACAGGCTTCTTGCTTTTTCGAGGTTCTGGGTGGGATTTTGTGCATTTGTAGCAACATCCGTTTCACCGATACCTTGCAGAGCATAGGCATGATCAATGGGATTGTCCTCTGCTGAGAGCTTCTCTGCAATATGCAAATGAATCTGTCTGGCCTCTTTGTATTCTGACTTCCGCAAGTGTATGTCTGCTTCAAGGTCCATGGCTCGAAAGTATAGTATGGTGTCGGACAAGCCACAAAGCCCAAGAAGCTCCCTTGCTCTGCGAAGACTGAAGACTGTGCTTTTATAATCGCCAAGGAAAATGTTGCAACCAGCTTCAACCCGCAGTGCCCTGGCTTCCTCGTATAAATTGGCTGTTATTTGGGCCAGTCTTTGTGCCTGACGTGCAAAATTCCTTCCAAGAGTGTATTCACCAAATCTCCAATGGAAATTTGCAACACCGATCAAAATCTCGATGTGAGTGTCTGTGTGGTCAGTGGTGTTGACCAGTTCAACAGCTTTCCCCATAGCTTCCTTGGATTTTGGATTATTTGTATTTGCATAGTAAGGTCCGATAGCACTATAAAAGTGAGCTATTGAATAGATGTCAGAAACAGACAGCAATATCTGTAAGAATTGGACATACACTCCAGAATTGGATCACTGAAAATCTCAAACTGAGTTTCGACTTGAGACACCAGTGATTCTGGCTCATCTATAGTGAGCAGAAGAAAAGACCTGAACAGTTCGGTAATGAATAGTATTTCCAACCTCGGTCCACAAAGGTGAAGAAGAGGTTTCATATCATCCATAAGTGTATGCCAGCCATGGCCAATTCTCCGAGTAAACAAATTCAAGGACAATCCACATGTCACAGTGTTTGCCAGATTGGGATTTTGTGGTTTCAGTCCCCGCAACAGTATCTGATGAAGGTTGCCTAGATTGAGAGCAATTTGCTTGTTGTTATCAGTTGACTGGAGAGTTCCGAAAAACTTCTGATATAGATCCAGAAGTATGTGGAAGTAGTCTTGAAGAGGTTGAACCAGGGATGGCTGCACCGGATGGAACTGTTGAAGATGTTCTCGAATCGGAACCAATGACTTCAGACGCCTTTTATCATCATTATATGCGAGGGATGTGCTGAGCAGTACCGCTTTGCATTCCAGAATATTTTTTATGGGAAGATTGCTCTGGAGAAGCTCAACATCCGAGAGACCATCCGGGAGAATAGACAGAAGACATAGCAAATCCATTGCACCAGGTGAAGAGCTGAGCCTAGGACTCAAAAGCGATATGGCAATTGATGCATCTAAATTAGAACATCTGTTGATGCCTTCAGAGAGAAGAGAGGTCTTCTCTGTTTCCCATCGTGCAAGAACACTAGGAGCACCATCGTAAGCAACCAAATGAGCCATTAGATCCACCGCCAGCGGCATATTGCCAGTAAATTGGAGGAGCTCATTGATTTCTTCAAAATCAACATCTGCAATATCATTAAACATCTGTTGGGCCGCATCATCTGACAATGGCTTCAAAGGCTGTAGAAATGGACGGGTCCAGCGAACTTAGCTGGGTGTTCAGCACCGCGCATGGTCACCTATCAATTCATTAGCAGCTGGGTTATTTGAGCCACAATATTCTCACCACCAGTGCAAGATGGGGGATATCCGTCAAGAGAGACAGGAATTCTTCAACTCCAGCACGAGATAAAAATGGCTCCCACGCTGATTCCAAATTATCCAAGATCAAAAGTGGGGCCGTTTTCGTAGACAGTGAGCGTATGACAGGTCGAATAAGATCCCTTGCTGGTTTTAGGTCCAAGGAAGCTGCAATGCAAGTAGCGACATCCATAGCAGTGATAGCAGCTTCGCATGACACAAAAAAACGATGCTCGTGTTTTCTGGTCACATCCGGATGATGGAGGACGGCTCGAGCAAGGCTGGTTTTTCCTATGCCGCCGGGACCAAGAATTGCAACATGTGGTGATTCATGCTGAAACATCTGCAGAATTTGGGCGAGTTCTGAGTTACGGCCATGAAATATCTTGGGCCGGGATGGTAAGATCGAAAATGAAGTGGAGCTTGGGAAGCTAGGCTAAGTATCTGTATTCATTAAAGGTTTATTGTACACATACCTCCACTGGGAGTCGTTGAGATTGTGGTAAATCTAAACCTAATTCAGTACACAACAACAGTCTATGACAACTGTAACATACGGAGGATTCCCTGTCAGAAGTCGTCTGGTCTGAAAGATTGGAAATCAATTCAAGCAGTTCTTGGTGGAGGCTGTCAGCTTTTCTCTGCATTTCGCTGATGTTGGTAAGGAGATTGGGCCCAACTTCAACCTGATCATTGAATGAGTCTTTGGGTTAACCGGAACTGCATGTGTACCTTGAAGGCGTTGAAAGCATCTTGCAATCCATTCCGACAATCCTTGAGCAATGCATTCATTTCAGCGTGTCGAAATAAGGTCTTCATTTTGAGTCCCTCTTGTTGAGCTTCGACAAAAGTGTGGATCTTGTGCAGAGTTCTATCAGAGGCTGTGAGTACATTCTCTTTGGAGATTGGCCGAAATATTACTCCGTAAATCTTCCAACATAATGCAATATTGTCGGGGGAATGCTGCCCGGCGTCTCTGACTTGATGTGGAGATCAATGATAGCATACAGCACCCCATGAATATCCTCGAGCAGTCGGACACATTCTTCCTTGTTTTTCTTGACGGTCTGGAATATGAGAAGGTTAAATTGGCGGGATTTGTTTGCCCGTCTGCCATACCTGAATTCCGGTAATTAGAGATGAGATGGTGATGGAGATAGCCGGCAGAAACGGTGTTCCAAAAGCATCAGTGAGTTCCTTAAGAAGTGGAATCGTAGGTTTCAAGCCCGCAACGACGCTGTCCACACGAAACTCTGCAGCTGTGGGCCGGCGGGGCATCTGGTCGGAGAGTGGGAGAATGCAACAGCTTGACTCATCCTATATATCCAGCTGCGCCAAGTGACGCCGGGTGCATTGATAGATAGTTAGTTACGTTTATGACATAGTTGCGGTGATGACCGACGGCGGACATATTATCTTGGCGATGTCCAAGCGACGAAAGTTGATGCGTTGAATCATCAAGATGAAAGCCGAATCTCGAAGGGTTTAGGACAGCTTGAACTGTGGAGAAAGATAACAGAGGTCCTGTTTAGAATCACTTGGGCGAGGTGTAATCTCCAAAACTAGAGCCAAGTCGAGGTATATTGCGCCCGATTGTGACATGAGCTTGTCAGAACGCGAAGTGATAGAGAGAAAGGCGATTATGCGGGAAAGGCAGTTTTTGTAACATACTATAACGTAAGTTCGGAACAAGCCTCTCTCCGCACCGGCGAGCCGGTGATTGGGAGAGGCTTGCTCCAAACTCACAAAAATAGGGCATTATGTTCATTGATGAATTCCTCCTCCATTTGAAGTCGGATTCCTCTGGTGTAAGCTGATATTCTGTTTATTAGATGCTATGTACCGCTGAGGCCGAGCAATTCAGTTCTGCCTAAGGTTCCATCGTTTTCATGTAATATTGTACCATCAATTTCCACTAAACCAAATACATTCCGTCGAATTCCGGGCTCGATGGACACGGAGGGATATTTCCAGACGATCTCTCAGCAAAAATGAAGCCAAAAGCTGCTTCTGTCGTCCAGAGAACATCCCATCAGTGTTCTGGCCCAGGGGCAGTCGGGATTCGAAATTCGGATATGACGTCGAAAAGTGAGACCTAGACCCCCCCCCCCCATATATATAGAAAAGGAGCCTCCCACGGCGCCCGCACAGTGCTGCCGTGGGCTGCCGTGTTAGGTGAAGCTTCGGCCGTCTGATGCCCGACCTCAACCGGAACATGCGCGAAGACTGTCTGCACATCTTCTGGCTCACAGCAGGTGTTAAATAACGGTATTTGAGCTCCCGACCGGGTAAGATTTTACATTCAGATACTTTTCAGACCCTCGGTGGCACCCCCCCAAGGACTATGGCTCGCAGGCAGGGCTGGAGGTCCCAAATACCTCCGGGACCTCAGTTTATACCTTCTGAAGCCTCCCCTCACCTCCAAAGTGCTTTAAACATGTTTTTTGGTGAGTTTAAAATCTACTATAAAAAGTTTTTTAAGACCTTGGTCGCCCCATATCCGAAATTCGAATCCCTGCCCCCTGGTTCTGGCTCATGATCACGGCAAGGTGGTCGACACAAACCAGCAGCAAAAAATATGGTTTCAGAGATGTGTGAGGTGTTTATGAGAGATTCCCTGACGTTGTTTAAACCCTTGAAATGCGTAATATTCCTTGTGGAACGGAGAGGAAAGAAAAGAGCTGACAGGCAGACAATGATGGCATATCAATCTCATTCCCGATTCAGCCACTTTGCGTATCGACTGTGCCACAACTGTGTTGAATTAACCCTACAGCCTTGCCTACAGCAGTCTCGTTGTGTCATCACAGGCCGTTGCAAGTGTTGGAAATCAAATTTCATACTAACATATGGCCGTGGACCCGTTACGGCCGTCCCGTCACCGTCGCGGCTCTAGAGCTTCCACTTGGGGGCATGTGAATCGTGGCTCTGCCATGCGCGGCGGGCAGCCGTAAAGTTGAACAAGCGGTGGGGGTACTATGAGCGCTTAGTCTATCATATGACTGAAGGACCTGGAAGAGGACTCACGTTTCTCCATTTCGTTCGCCTCCATAAAGCTTAAGTTGCGAGTTGATCGAGCGCATGGCGCGGTCCGACCCACCTACTAATGGGCACGGAGCCACGCCACGCGAGCTATAAGCGGCCTGGGGTATATAAGCCTCGTCGCAGCGGCAGTTCAGAAAAACTTAACCCTGCATCGAATCCTTCTACCATGCACGCCACTCGACTCCTCTCTCTCGTGCTCGCCTCCGTGATGCTCACTCTCACCGTGACCGCGAATCCTCTGCTGTTCGAGCGCCAACTGTCCACCTGCGGCTGCTAGTCGCCGTCCGGATGCCTCGGCACATGTTTGGGGACGGGGTTTTGCCTTCACTCCTGCGAGACGAATATGACGGTGTTTTGCGACGCCTGCGGGGACTCGACTAGTGAATTTATCCTCTCCAACGACGGCACTTGCTTCATCCGTAAGGTTTCAATCGAGTCCGCGAGACGAGGGGTTAATGGCTGTTGAGTTTGATCGGTGAAAGCGGCAAGCTTGGAAGGTGTTGCGGGGGAGAATTGTGGAGCGGAGGGTTGAACGCGCGCGCTCTCCCGAAGATCGCTGGATGTAATTTTGCAAAGTAATCGTTATTCTGGAAGTCATGGGCGAAAGTTAAAAATGGTGTGTTAGTTACTTGATAAGAATTCAGATACTGGCAAGAAGAACTCGGGGAAGTTTCGAGACGGTTATAATGCGCGAAAGCCATACCCGAAGAGATTTGATGATTGGTTGATGCAAATTGAGGGCCAAAAAATCAAACCATTTGGCTAGACCTAATCACCCGACCCCGAATCGAACGGGGATCTCCTGCACACCATACGTTCAACTGCCTTGCGACGGTATTGGATTGATGTCGTACTTCCAAACCAACAGGAAGGTCGACCATGAACTGGTGCCTGGTCGCATCCAACAAAATGTGTTCTGAATCTGAGGAACGTCAGCCGTCGCTCAAATAACCTCCAAGAGAGATAGTTAGTTCGGCAAGGAAGCCAAAAAAATAATTCCTGTGAAGAGGCCATCGACGCAAAGTCGGCGCACAGCGTAAAAAAATACTATCGGTCTTCACACCGAAAGAACGGGGATCACCTGTACATGCCGAGTTTTGGAGACGCCAGGGGCCATTTTAAGCTACCGGGTGGTTCAATTCTCTGCGCCCCAGGTTGAATATGAGGTCGAATTGGCTTGAAAGCAACTTTAAAGTGAAACACGCCGCCAAGTAAACAAGTGCTTACTGCGAAATAATTGTTTTTTGATACATTGGTCACTCGTCGAACGCAGACGGCTGAAAATGTCATAAATGGTGCACTACATCGTATGTTTCGCGGTACTTAATCTCAGAATGGAGCATTATTCCGGTTCGATTCGATTTGCGCAACCGAAGTCAAAATTGAAGTTTCAAGGTTTCGGTACAACGGCGGAGGAATAATGTCTCTAATAACTTAAAGTGCCGGAACCACGTGTAAATGGCCCTCAAAATGGAGCGAGAGTGTGTCCAGTGTCGACCGGTGACGAGTTCAAGGGTCGACCTCAGAGGCCACAGAGATTTTCGGAAGATTTCGAATCTAGGCTCTAAGAATCTGGGGACAAGCAACGCCATCGGGCGCAGAAAAAAGAATTCCAGGTTATCACCCCAGCAAAGTATTGGGAGATCATGGTGGGGAGAGGAAGAAGGCGTGACAAACGTGTGACTCGGTCACTTTCTGCTCGTCGCTCGATTCCAATCCTACACCATTTTCTCCCGCTGCAGACGGCCACAAACGCTTTCAACCAATATATATAAGCCGCCTATTTCTGGCATTTTCTCTCGTTCCTCAAAATCTGCCTCGTCGTTTGAAGATGAAACGAAATTGTCAGAATGCCACTTAGAAGAATCCTGGGGCTGGCGCAACCTCGATGATCGACGATCGCCTGAAGCTCTCCACCCCGCCCTTGACTGGACCCGCGACTAACCAACAATCTTCCGCACACAACAAGCGCCCTCGTTACTGGACCTTTTCGAGGCAGCTTTCCCGGAACTGATAAGGAACTTCAGAAAAGAACCAGATCGGTTATTTGATGATTGCTGAGGCTGAGGAGGCTAGGCTGCCCTAATGACGTTCGTAGAGCTACTCCTGAGCGAACTCCACATCCTCCAGAGCGACAACGACCATGACTCGCATGAAACCCCCCCCCCCCCCCCCCCCCCCCGCCCGACCCTTTCAAGGCCCACCTCCTAACTGTCATCAATCTTCACGATGCGGCGACGCCCGTCCCCCGATATAGCGGCCCGCGCGATTCGCAGACGGATGCCATCCTGAGGAAGGTGGAGGCGCTGATGAGGAAGACCGGCGGCACACCCGACTCGGAGGGGTCGTACGATACTGCTGTCGAAGAGCATGCACCTACCGTCCACGGTTCCGAGTCTCACGGCCCTACGGACGACCCCGAATCTGTGGCCGTCGCCCGCAGTGTGCCTTGATCCGCGTGTGGCCACCGTCTGCTACATCCTGTCGACGATGCGGAGCCCCCAGTGGCAGTCTCGAAGGCCGCCAACATGCATCGATGCCCGTGAGGAGTTCAGACTTTTGAAGGAGCGGGTATGTGCCTTTTTCCCTTCTTTCCTTTGGCAGCCTTAGGCTTGGTGCTTTGCGCGAGCTATCTGGGTCTTTCTCGGGACATCCCTAGACTCTTTCGCATTCATGACGACCCTCATGACATAACGCTCACACGACCTTTAGATCCACGACGTTTCGCGCGTCTGCAGCGCTCTCGCAGTCGGCGACCTCACCCGGAGGGTCACTGTACCTGTGCAGGATGAGGGGATGGTAAAGCTGAAGGAGGTGAGCGAGCTTAACCTCTGTTCCTCTCTGTTTCGACGGGGGCGAGGGTGCGAGGAGAGGAAATGTGTTTCGTCCACTTGCATGGTCACCTTGCTGGCACTGAATAGTGCCGGCGGGGCGCAGACACTGTCTCGCCGCTTGCGTTTCTTTCTCGTCCTGCCTACATAAAATGTTGCCCCCCGCTCCGTGTTTCTCCAGCATTCTCTGCTTCCCTTGAACGCTGCTCACGCTCATGCAGGTCACCAACACCATGGCGGACACCTTCGGCCGCTTTTCCACCGAGCTAACGCGCGTGGTGGTGGATCTCAGCACGCGCAAGCTCGGTAGCCACGCCCTTGTGGACGGCGCACTGGGAACCTGGTACGATCTTACGCAGAACGTGAACGTTCGTCTCGTCCGGACTCTGTTGTTGTCGTACGGATCAGCTAACGGACAACCAGACAATGTCATCCATTCTCACGGCGCAGGTGCGCGCGATCGCGCGCGCGACCACAGCGATCGCGAACGGGGACCTGAGCGTGAGGGTGGACGTCCACGCGGGCGGGGAGATGCTGGATTCGAAGGAGACGGTCAACGAGATGGCGATGCGGGCCGCATGCGGCTCGGGCACTTTGCGAGCGAGGTCGGGCGGATTGCGGTGGAGGTCGGGACGGAGGGGCGGATGGGTGGACAGGCGGTGGTGCATAGTGCGCGAGGGACGCGGGGCGACCTCACGGAAAAGATCCATGTATGTCTTGCTTCACCTTTGTACTCTATTGTCGCCTTCCGACAGGCTGACGCGTCTGCAGCGCATGGACGTCAACTTGACGGGTCAGATACGGAGCATCAGGATCGTTATTCGAGAGGTGGCGCTCGGAAATTTCGGGTGGATGGCCGACGCCCACATGAGTGGCGAGATGGGAGATATCAAGGACACGTTAAATGGGATGGTGGGACAGCTCCAGACCTTTTCGAGTGAAGTCAATCGGCTGGCATTGGAGGTCGGCACGGAGGGGGGACTGTGCAGGCCGGCAGTAGTGCCGGGTGCGCAGGGAGCGTGGGGGGACCTCACGGAGAATCTCAATGTGGGTGTCGGCTCGTTCTCGTTACGGCTGTTGTGCCGATGACAGTCTCTGCAGATAATGGCTTCAAATCTCACCAACCAGGTGCGCAGTATCGCGCACGTCAGCGCGGCTGTCGCGCGGGGTGACCTGAGCAAGAGGATGGACATCGATGTTAGTGGCGAGATGCTGGACCTCAAGGTGACGATCAAGGAGATGGTACAGCGCTTGGACATTTTCTCGCGCGAGGCAACGCGGGTCGTGCGCGAGGTCGGCACGGAGGGGAAGTTGGGTGGTGAAGTGGAGGCCGAGGGGATGGAGGGGACGTGGAGGGACCTCACGGATAATATCAATGTACGTCTTTTCCCTTCTTCATGTCCCGTTAGCTGTGCGCATTCGCCTTGTATGATTCGTTTCGTCTCGGCTTTACCCTTACCCTTTCCTCACTCTTCCGCCGTTACCATTCCGCAGAGCTGACACAAACTCACAGTGCATGGCCCGGAACTTGAGGGACCAGGTACGGACCATCGCGGGTCGTTACCAAAGGCATCTCGCAGGGAGATCTAGGGATGACGATCCCACTCGAGATGAGGGGTGAAATGGGAGATCTGAAGGACACCATAAATACGATGGTAGCGCAGTTCCACAACTTCTCGAGCGAAGTTACTCGCCTGGCTCTGGAAGTAGGAACTTACGGGCTGCTCGGTGGACATGCCGAGGTTCCGGGAGCGCTGGGAACGTGGAAGGACCTGACCGATACCCTCAATGCACGTCTCTTCCCCACGTTCTTTGTCGGCCGATTCTGACAGGCGCACAGAGAATGACGGCGAACTTGACGAACCAGGTCCGCTCCATCTCGTACGTCGCGATGGTGGCAGCGCGCGGCGACTTGACGAAGTCGATCGATGTCGATGTCCGTGGCGAGATGCAGGATCTCAAGGTTAATGTCCAGGAGGTGGTGGCCCGCCTGAGCAACTCCTCGCGCGAGGCGTCGTGTCTCCCTGTTTCGCAGAGCTGAGGCACCATGCACTGATTCTGAATGGGCTCGTAATTTCACGATGACGTGTCCTATCCACGGGCCTCCTCTTGCCAGCACAGGTATTTAGTGTCGAGTGCTGGGATGTTGTAACATTAATGAACTGTTTTTTCTCCGACCTTGCAGCGGATTCGTAGGACCTCTGCCAATTAAAATTATCCAGGGTGGTGATATTGGTTGCAACTCCAAAGGCGGTCCAGGCTGCTATCTACGGCGAAATCCTCCCCCGCAACACTGACGCCGACGATTCGAGGTAGTCGGGAGGGTGCTTGTTGGTTGCTCTTCATCCATTTGTTGAAGTGGTTCTTCGGAGGATCAAATGATACCCGCGGGGCACCTCAGATGTTTATCGAAAGACGTGGGAAGCACAGACGCCGGTGAGCTTCGTGTTGAGCACATGAATCATGTCAACCCACTGAGAACAATTGGACCCGGATAGTCTCTCCATATATGGTGGTCGATGCGCTTACTCGAGTTTCAAAGGTTCCAGTGCATCCCCGAGCGTCTATTCTCTTGACGGAGAACACCTGAGGCAAACTAGCGTTCCCCTCACGTACCATCATGGAGATCGAATTATTGTTGCCACGCAGCACTGTTGCTCCATGAAACAACTGAAGTAAGAACGCGGCCGTAGTGACATCTCGATCTTTGGTCTCTCTTCCTCGAGCTTTCAATTCAGAGTGTTACAGAAACCCGTTGGCACTACTTATATATGCCTCCAATTCATCAAGTACGTCCGCAGTGCTTGTAACTGACCATCGTATTCTCATTCTCCCCATTAAAGCTGCAATGCAGGGCACCAGCAATTCCAGATCATTCGACTCCTCCTGGCACTTATTGTTAAATCTCTTCGCCGCAACCGGAGTGAGTTCCATATAGTCGAATATTTCTTCTTCTAAAGGCATTGAAGGTTTCCCTTCTACTTTACGGTCCGTTATGTCCTGCGTCACGCTGGACCTAAATAACACGGAGGTGCAGGCGTGTACATCAACCTCTTCCTGCTCTCCGTTTACACTCTCGCTCGTCGCCGGAACGGCTCTGGGAAAAAGTTTCTTCTGGCTGCGAGTTGTGTCATTGCTGTCGTTGCAACAACGGATATGGCCTTGGCTATTGCCCAATCGATCCTAACTGCTCGCTCGGTCCAGCAACTTTGCATGCACAAGTGATCGGTCATCCCCGCCTCGTGAGGACTCTTCGAACGGCACAGCTTTCCCTCGGGGTCATCAACCTGTGGGTTTATCCCGGCTCGAGTGGTCCAGACCTAACTCGACCTGCTAGTCTTGTAACAGATTCTCTTTTCGTTGAGTTCTTCCGATTGAAAGAGTATGAACTAACGATCTGATATTCAATCCTAGTTGTATCGCTGCTACGTGATCTGGGGATATCAATGGAAGGTCCTCATCCTACCTGCGGTGTTTATCCTCACTACATTTGGTGAGTGTTTGCCCTGGCCCCAATGCGCATCTCTAAATCGGGACGACATCTTTGACCGCAGTTGTGGGCATTTGGGCATCCCAGACTCACGACGCTGCTAAGGCACAAATGGTGTACAGTCTATCGATGGCAACACATCTTGTTCTCACAGCTCTCACTGGCAAGTTAATTTTCATGCATTGGCAACCGTTCACGCTGACCATGAGCACGGACTCAGCTGGTCGGATACTGTGGATCCGGCACGCAACATCGTGTCTCGGTGTCGATAGCACATTGCGCGTTCGTTGCAACAGAGCCATAGACCTTATGTATGACCTCACGGCGATAGAAAACCCGGTGATTCCTCATGCAGATTTCGCAGACTCGAATCGGGGGCAATTTATTGCGTAGCAATAATAGTCCTGCTCTTTAGCCTCTCTGTCAAAGATCTCGAGGCGCTTGCGATAGAACTTGGTTTCACATCACAACTGCTGGTCAGTCCTGACAATTGTAGAGTGCTCACGACCATCTTACCCGTCCCAGAACATAATCCCGACATTCACGCTCGTGTACGTCGGCTTGGCCGATACAGCTGACAAGAGTCATCCAGAAAGTGACCGCAAAATTTCATCGCCCGCAGTTCGGCCATGGCAACCTACTTCGGTGCTAGATATAAAACCGCAGGGAATAGAGGAAGGTGACCATGTGTAATGAAATATATTTCCCTCCATTCATTCCCGCGACTTCGAGATCGTGAGTCCATTTATGAGTTGGATTGGAGATGTCACATGGACGGATTTCGGACCACTGTATCTGAACCGTGGGAAAGCCGCGACGACAGTAGCTACCCGGTTACACTGTAGTCTCTCTTGGCAGACGCTATAGTATCGTTATCAACTCTTACCTCGTTCAATATACACTGCAGCTTTAGACAACTTGGCGGAGAATTGAAACAGTTTATATGTACAGTTGCAAACCGGGAAGCGAAACGCTTAGCTTCCGTACGTGATTGCGACCGCATTAGTGGACCAATGAAATTATATTTTGTTATGTGTGGACGGGGCTACTTCCTGGCTTCCCAGTGAGACAAAAATTTGCGTGGTTTGGCCCCTTGGTTGTAGAGAATGGGAGCGATCATTCTGAGAAGTCAAATGTGAGTAAATAGCATAGAAGCGAAACACTTCCAAACAACCTCGTGCTCCCCAGCCAAGGGACTTGACCATTCGGAATGCCGATATCCTTACCCTATGACCTCAAAAACCTCATCTTAGAACTTGATTTACTCTGCACCACATGAAATATGGACGGGCAAGCGCCACGAGGTAAACACTGACAAATCAATGATGTTGAAAGACTTGAATTGCGTAGGCTCTACAGGGAATCTTGAACCAATCCCTTTTGTGAAATTAGACTTTATCAGCTGTAGATTAATCTCCTAAAATCTCAATTCCATAATGTCAGCTGAAGTTGGAGAACAACAAAATGTTTCGCTTCTATATTGCGTTTCGCTTCCCGGTTTGCGACTGTATATATCACCCAAGATGAAGAAGAAATTGGCTATCCCTCATCGGAGTTCAGACTCGAGTCCGGTGCATTGCATTGTATTGCGACAACATTCTTGGTCATTACTGAATTTCCGAGGGCCCCAAAGATTTACTACATTGGAATCACCGTCGCACAAAATCTGGTGGTTAGTCCAGAGCAATCTCACTTTGTGTTCATCTCGTCTATTGTTTGTACTCCAGAACATAATTCCGACCTTCACCCTCGTATATGTTGGCCTAAATAATACGGCGAAAAATGGACAAGGCACAGAAGCGAAGGAGAGTGAATATGTATGAGGGTACATGAATTGTATATAGGTTGGCTGTTATTTTCCGGGCCAAGTTCCAATATACAGACATTTGAATTGTTTGTCAGCATCTCCAGCTTCGGTAGTTCGTATTCTCAGATCTCCACTGGGGTCTCACTGCATTTCGCAGCCAGATCTACAGACCCAGCCGAGTTTTGCCGAGCTCTGCTGTGGCAGCGCGGCAGAGTATGACACACCAGGGGTGGTGGTCTGCCGCGCCACGGCGGCAACGGTCGGCATAGGTCGGCAACCTCCGTGGATTTGCCCTCGAAATGCAGTGTCTATTTTGGCTCCACGACCGCACCTCCGCCATTTAAATTATGTCAGGACAATACCATCCAATTTCAGGTGTAGCGGACACATAACTAGGGCACCTTGATCTCGTAATACCTGTGTCGTTCACTGGTTCAGATATATTGAACCGTGGGAATCTCCAGATCAACTCTGACTTAGACCGAGCCAACCAAGAGCCAACAACCCCGTCACACCTGACAGCGACGAGTGAGCAGACTGCGGCGCGGCCCGCAATCTTTTTCACTCACCGCAGTCTTTTCACTCCAAACCGTCATGGGCACCTCCAGTGAAGGCGGCTACAAGGCTGATACTTTGAACAATCTTCCAGAATCGACACCTCGCCCAAAATGGTTTAGAAGATTTGTTACGGGGACTGTCGTAGGCTGCTTGTTGATTCTGGGCGCTTATTGCGGCAGCGAGCCAGGCTGCGTCTCGGGTCGTCACAGGCGCAGAGTTGGAAGCGTCAAGTGGTTCACTGCGTCGGAGTGCTCGCTCGAAACAGACTGTGGTTCCGTCATGTAAGCTGTTCAAGTCATATCGTTGATCATTCATGTCATCGCCTATCCAGTGTGCCGAAGGACTATTTCGACCCAAGCACCGGAACGGTCTCGATTGCGATAGTAATTTTTCAGCTGAACCGTCACATAAATGGCCCATCAACTGGCCCGCATCAACCGAGAAGACATATTGTTTTTATCTCGAATCTGTTCCCACGTGAGTGTGTCCATTTAGCTAGCTTCAATTCATAAATGACATCTATAAGGCTGGGCCCGAGGCATGCCCCCTGACACAATACATGGATGAACCTTACGAGGAAATCGAAGCACGTCTCGACTCGGAGTCATTCTTCGACAAACTCGCAGTCGCGCCCCTGCCAATTCCCTTCGCTTTCCGACCCGGGTTTCTAACCTCTGAAGCTGCTCGCGGTTCGCTCTGTTTTTTAAATATTTGAACCACGTGCGGCTAACATATCAGATAGCCCTCCTGCTGATGTATCTCCAGCAGCTTCTGCAGTGGGCCGAGTTTGCCCTGGCCCTGTCGCAGGCGATGTCCGGAAATGGCACGCTACTGTTCAACAAGCTTGCAACGCCTCGCGCGCCTTCGACACTGCATTACGACCTCGTCCGGCTTGGCGAGACTTGCATCGATTCACCGCCTCCCACAACGCGCGCAGAGCTACCTACGCCGGAGGACCTCGCTGCGTAGTTCATCAAGACGATGCGCGAGGTGTCGCCGCACTTTGGCGCGAGCGTGCCTGTGGATGAGCCAGACGGTGGGTGTCAGTACTGGCCCGTCCAGGGCCCAGAAAGGTTCGCCGGCCCGTGAAACGCGACGCTCGAGTGGCCGATGTTGATTGTGAGCAATATGGTCAATAGTTTCACCTGCCGGTGCCCGCAGTTTCTTATCACGTTCAATTTACAGATGGATCTGTGAGCACATTTCATTTCGGATCCCTCCCGGATAGCACTGACTGTTGGACCAAAGGATCACGCCGATTGAGAGCGGCCTGCGCATTAATTCGCTCATGCCTGATTCGACCCAGATAATTATCCAAGATGGCCCCGGAGTTCTTGGCCTTCTTTCTCGTGTTCTGGACGCATGCATTGATTCCAGTTACAACTTCCAGCATTGTTCCCCCACCATCCCCACGCTCTGCACCATGCAGCTCGTTCGGGGGTATTTTTCTGGCGTCCTTCCTGAGAACGGCATGATGTGCGAAACCTCGTATGCCTACTTTCCCGATGGCTCCAAGCCAGATTCAAGGTTGGCTGGACTGAACGCGGAGGACAAGAGATTGAAGAGATTGATGGATTCTGCGCGGGCTGTGGGGGAACTTCCGCAAGATATTCGCCGGGCATGAAGATATGTCGGTTAAGATCCGCTCCACTTATCTGTCGTAGAGGACATGCTGCTGAAATTTTGTGTGTTCGACAATTGTTTGAAGTACGTTACATCGCAGATGGGGTTATGACTTCCAATCATTTTTATTTTTTGATCCGCGAAACGTTCTTGTCCGAAACTTTGACGTCCAGACAACTGACCAGTGACCGGTCCAAGCGCTGGATATTGCGGTACGTACAAGGCTACATTTGTCGTTATTCCACTGGTGGATTACTAGAATGAGTCCCCTTCCAGCCTCTCCGTGGAGATTCCTACCCCGGGGATCAAGAAACACAAACACTCTTTTTGTCTCGCTCGCTGCGGGTACTGTGAGACGTTGTGATCCCTCGAGATTATGGTTGCATGGGTGTTCGAGTCATCGGATCGATTGGTGCCTACACGTGCAGCCACAACAATGGATACCGATCGTATATATTATTTCTGGTGCTCATAGCTTCCTTACAGAAACGCTCCATGTCCCGCGCAATTATCCCACAAGAGCTTTGCGACCTCATCGTCGACTATCTGCACACCGAGCGCAGCGCTCTGAGCTCTTGTGCGCTCGTCTGCCGCGCGTGGGTCCCCGCCAGCCGGTTCCATCTGTTCCAACACGTATCGCTCGCAGAACACCAATGGAACGCTGCCACCCGTCTCAATGAGCTCCTCGCGAGCCCGTACGCGACCTTCGCGCCATCAGTGCGCAGCCTCGAGTTTTACAACGCGCTCACGCCGGTGCAGTTTCGACATCCGCGTACGGGCCACATCCACGTCAAGCCCCTGCTCAGGATTGTCCCGCTCATAGCGCAGTTCACCCAGATTCGCTCTCTCGCGCTCTCCGATCTTCCTTTTGAGGTCCTTTCCGCCTTCTCCAAGGTGCAGACACTTCGCCTCGTGGGTATCACTGCTGGCCCTGCCCTCCTCCGCCTCGCGGCGCACCTCCCCAGTCTGACCCACCTCACGCTCCAGCGCGTAGTCGCCATTCCATATCGGCTACCCTCGCCCGATACGACGCCCGTCGCCCCCCAAATCCAAGCACTTCGGCGTGTCACCGTCCGTGGCTCGTCCATCGCATTCCTCGGGTGGCTGGGGGTCCTCGCTCCTTGCGCGAGCGCCCTTGACTTGGGGGACTTCTGCCCCAGCGAGCTGCCGTGCCTTGTGGTGTTCCTTCTCAATCTGAAGACCCCGCTGGAAAGCCTAGAGCTAGGGCTATTGTCCGGAACGGAAATGCGTGATTTTGCGTGGGACGCACTAGCGCGGGCTCTCGGTGAAAGGACACGGCTTACAGTATATGTAGACGTTGGGGATCAAGAAGGCTTGGATAGCGAGGCGGAGGATGATGAAGAACAAGACGGCGAAGCATCTATTTTGGTTGCTCAGTTTCTGAAGCTGGAGGAGTGCGGAATGCTGGAATTTAAGCGAATACGTGGATGATCAGGTGTGCGCAGTCGACTATCCCTTTGTCTAGCCACAAATTTACTGAATCCCGATCCAGGCCCATGTGTCCCTAAACCCTACATATTCATATAATCCGCTATCTATGACGACCTTCAAGCTGGTGACTCTACTATGTTGGACTCGTCTTCGTCGTGTGCCCGTTGAAAGAATGTTCACTTTGACGGCGGCAAGGCTTCGAATAATTAAATTCCGGTACTACTACATCGACGGAAAGGTGTTCATCCTTTTGCTAAAAGTAGGCCCCGGCCGAAACGCAGGTTGGAAATGCAAGTAAACCACCAACTTGTGTTTCGAACCGTGCGAATTGTTGTCGGGATTCGCTAGACTTTTATCCCCGCAGGGGGGGGGAGGTTCAAAATACAAGTTGAGAGCTCATTTCGTAGCAGTGTACATTATGGGAGGCTATCAGTGCTATGTACCTCCTTTTTAGAGTGTGTCTCTTATGGTGCCTAATTTACTGGGGAGGATGAGTGGATCATCGTCAGGGGCAGGGCCTTTTGACCACACAGAGCCCATTGCGACGTGCAGAATGATGGCCTGTGGGGATAGCGCCTAACGGTGAAATATTGAGTAAAGCTATAGAAAAGAGTCGGGAAAAGATGACTTACCACAAACGCGCCCCAGACGCCCGCAAACGCAAGCGCCTCTGGGGCCTCGCACACATATGTTACCAGGTATCCGATACCAAGCAGCGTAAACGGCAGCGCAGACTCAACGAGTAGAACGATCACGCCGCGGTATACCTGCGCGCGCGACCGCGAGAAAATGTCGCGCATGCTGTGTATAACTGACACTAGTCGCCCGATGATTAATGACGTCGCCACGATGTTGAATGTAATCGTCAACCCTGCACGAGATTAGTACTAGGCTGGTGATCACGTCCTAGAAATTAAACGTCAGCACTTACCTAGCCACGAGGTAGTAAAGTTAGTGGTTGTTCCATTGAAGAAATCACCACCGGGTAGGCCACTTCGCACGGTCGCAATAATGCCCATCGCTTGAAAATTATGGTGAATAATGGTAAGACGAGGGGCAAGTCAGCGTACTTGAGGAGGCTAAGAAGAGGAGTCCCGGGAACACGACAACCCAGATACAGCAAGTGCTCCAGAAAACATAGCAGCGGTAGAGCTGACCATTTATCAGTGACATGGGACCAGTACAAAAACGAACCCACCATGAGCCCATCACCAAGGATGTTCGCAGCGATATCGGCTGCGGTGCCGAGTGTGTTGTACCATGCCGCGATATTTGTGTTGAAATAAGCCACAGGTCCCCCTTCGATGTCTCTGTGCTCAATCCACATCATTTGGCAGAAAATTCTAGTAACGATACACTTCAGAACGAGGTTCAGAAGTGACTCAGACACGTACAAGTTGCATGCCATTGCAATCGTGATGAGGACAAGGAGAGTCCCGCTAAAGGCAATATAGAAGTATTTCGACCTGATTGGCCGTGAACCGTTCAAGAACAAGTAGGTCGACATGAAAACCATGCACAGCTCGATGCCTGAGGAACGTACGAGTTCAGTGCTCGGTCGGTCGCGTAGAATTACTAACCGTAAAGAATGGCAAAAATAATGTTTCCAATCCACCAGGATCGCTCTAGGGGCAGGTTCTGGTCGCCCATTGTGTGTATGGGCGACACTTGGATCCTCATTATATAGTCGGAAAGTCTCAGACTTCCTGTGGGGGAAAGAAGTAGATAGATCAATTGAGGCTATGCTAGACTACGGGAAGTTGATATATGTACATCATGTATTGAAGAAGTGACAACGATCTGTACTCAGAATAACGTGAACAATCAATCATATCCTGACGGACACTTTGATCCCTCATTATATAGTTGGAAAGTGTCAGGCTTCCTGCCGGAAATCAGAGACTCCCAAGAGAGCTAGTGTGGTGTCCATGTGAATCGTATTGACAAGTATTTTTGTTTTTGCTCGCGGGACTTTATACTTGACCGTGAGTGGTACGATATCAACTGGACGCAGACGGGGCGCCACGGGAACAAAGCTACATGGGAGGTTCGCCGGCTGCTTTTAGAGCCGTTCAATCTGTCATGTGCATAAATGGCCACCAGAGCCTGTTTTTGAGCTCTTAAAACGGTCCCAGCGCAGCGTAATTTTACGGCGTATTTTTGTTACGCCACCGCCATACCCGTACGTAAAGATCGATCCCAGAGGCAGGAACGGGACGGGTCCCGTACGTACCGTACTTTACATTAACGCCGTCCCTACGGCGACATCTGGCCCCACCGGCCAAAAGGCTAGGTACAGGATCTTTGCAGCCAGAAAGAAGCTCAATAAGCTGCAGGAAGGTCTATGCGGCCTGTGTAAAGAAATATCACCTGAAAAACAATGTAGTTGGTTGAAAATACCATGACCAAACGAGTTCCTACAACTGATTGTAAACGGCCGGTTACGGGGACCCGTACCGTACCCGTAAAATATCAAATCTATCTCGAATTGGTTACGGTACGGGGGCGTACCCGTATTTACGCCCCGTACTTGCATAAATTTACGCCAAGGGTTGATGCCCTAATAGCGCACTCAAGAATGCAGCAATACAGCCAGAAATGATGACCTGTTGGGTGGTCCATCCCTTCGTTGCCCCGTTTTCCATGTAGTGGAGCGAAATATCCCACATTGTGAGCTGCGCTCACCACATCCAGTGAACTTGAGAGGCACTGCATTCAGGCCATTCCTCGGCGCAGTTTGCCGAGCTGCACCGCCATGACGCGCGCTGAGCCGAGGTGCCGCGACAGAGTCTGCCGTGATGATCGCGGCAGATACACGGCACTGAGAACACTATCTGTGAGGTCTGGGTGGTCTTTCTGGAGTCCATTCTGGAGTAAAGTTTGGATATTGGCCAGATTTGATGATATTTGGCTTGCTGTCCTACGACGCGCTATACCGCAATAGGTCGAGACGACGTCGGCAGACTACACCGCGCTTTGGGTCCCATCTCCGACCGATCTCGGCAAACCCTGCCTACCTTTGCTGGACTTCTCCTGCCCTGTATCCCCAGTCTTGATATGGTCATTGGTATGTGTTGTTTAGCAGCTGGGAATATTCTCACCGATCACGAATGTTTCTGGCAATTTGATTGATCTAGCTTTGATGGGTGAGTGCGCACGGCTGTTCAATGTTCAATGGCCACTCGCGCGAATTCAGAACTATACCAGCAGGTACATCAGTGGTGGAACACTGCAAAAGAACTTGTAGTGCAGTGGAGATGGAAGATGTTCCTGAGAAACAATGAGAAAGGAAGCGTCGGCTGTATCGGCTAGATTGGTCGATGATGTGACAATGTGATGTCACTCGGCTGGCAGGACACAGGACCTGTCTATGGTGAGTATTTCGACTATTTGAATACCAACTGTAGTCTTAGAAATGGATTTCGGTAGAGATCCAACATGTCGGCAGACCGCGGCGGACTATGTCTGCCCTCGGATCGGTCGTGCTTGGCCGCGATGCCTCTGGCGCACCCTGGGCCGCGGAGGGGTCTGAATGCAGTGAGGGGGGCACACCATGTGCCATTGAGTTCTGGAACTGTAGGTGTTGCAGTTGAATTTACAGTTGTGCAAAAAACCAGGCCACGGAGCGCTGCGAACTAGTTCACTTGGCTGTACTTAACTCGGGTTGAATTTATTGTAACTTGCACAGAGTAGCCGGGCGCTGATTACACTTGAAACTTGAATCCAAAGAGAATAAAACCAGAAACAAACCAAACATCCAATCCAAAGAGTCCAAGATAATTTGGAAGACACTACAATAGATCAACGGAGGACAAAGAAAATGTATCCACCCGTTGGTGCACCTCGCGACCTCGAATCAGATGAGGGGCACACAACTAATCCAACTAATAACGAGTGTATTACTGTAATGCACCATCAGGAGTTGAAGTTGAACACCCACTTGCAGCCAAATTAACTTCAAACCATAATGGAGATTCAAAGGGCTGTGCAGATGCGGGTGTGGTGTAGAGTTGCTCGTCAGAAGATCCGATTAGTTCCAGTCACTGCAGCGGTATGCGACTGTGATGTAACGGCGGACCTTATGACTTGTGACATGACATGCATGCCTCTCATCTGCTACCACATTCTGGTGCCGTTGAGAGGTGTGCTCCGCCGTTTCTATAGATTATTATACTCATATATTACCAGTTTCCTGCTTACAGTAGTTACAGGTAATACATCTGCTACCACATTCTGGTGCCATTGAGAGTTTCCTACTTACAGTAGTTACAGGATCTGTTAGATCCGAGTCTGAGTAAGTATTTGAGTCGGTGGAGGAGCCTGAGGATGAAATGAACCAGCAAGGACTTAGAGTCTTCCAAATTCAAACAGGGGAACTCACACTCCAACACCCCATTGCCCGTCCCGGAATTGAACGAGGAACACCATTTGTAGGTGGTGCACAGAACACGTGCAGCAATACACTATCGGGTGATTGGGGGGTATATGCCTGAAGTTGAATCTACTGATGTTCAAGAAACCAAAATGTTGAGCACCGCCAAACTGGCTCAGTTGAGTACTACAGATTGGTGTTTGGATTGAGATAAGTTGGTTGTACTGGACCTGTCACTGTGGAATTGCCTGAAGATCCGAGTCTGAGTGCATGAGACAAAAAGTGGGATTCCACACATCAATCTATCATCCGACCTCGAATTGAACAAGGGACATCGCAGTCATTGCTAAATCAATATTGAGCACAGTGCACACAGAACACGCTAGCTGGTTGAACTGGAGGATACCTAGCTGAGCTGCTGAGATTCAATTCACCCTGTTTGACAGCAGGAAGTTTACTCGGTCACAGGTTTGGTTAGTTGACACCGAAGCTGCTGTGAGCAAGATGATCAGCGGGAGGGCAAGAAAGGGGCTTCTGAAGTAGCATTAAAAGAAAAAGGTGCAATCATTATCCAAAGTCATTGTCCGACCGAATCGAACGAGGGACCCCGAGTGGGTGTGCACCACAATTAAATGCACTACCAAGTGGTTGTATGTACATACGTACTGGTATAGGTGCTCGAGCTGAAGCCCCAAGGTGCTGGTGAATTGTGTGATTAGCCCTTGGGTGATATGTACTTGACCTAGGGGCAAATTTCAACTTGGCATTCTCGTACAGCAAATATAATAGAATAGAATGAATCTCAAGATGAATCTGCTTGCCTACATTGAGCAACTTGGTTAAGCTCAGACCTGCTTGGCAAAAAACAAATTCAATGTTACCCCAGTCATCCACCCACATCAAACGGGACCCTGCACTTGGTTGAACAGTCAAGGAGGCGCCAACTTAGGAAGGGTGCATCTGCCAATGGGTGAGTAAGAAGGAATGCGGGATTCAATAAATAAACACAAGCTGGATGGATGTCAGCAATGGCCTCTGGGTCAGCTAAACAGCAAGTAACTCGGTGAGAACCCCAACCAGGATAAACCTGATAGGCGCTAGTAGCTTGTGTGTTCCCCGAGCAGTAGGACCAACCGTATGGCATCCTCTCTAGGAGGCCATATATTGTAGGTCGGGATGCGAGGCGGAACCCGGAACGAGTCGAAGAGGGTGTGATATCCACTCAGGTATACAACCTGGGGCATGGATACAACCCCTAGTACGATGTGGAGGAAGCGGGGCAGGGTGGAGACAATGCCTATGTCAAGCCAAGGTAGAAGCCTGAGATTAGACGAGGTAGAATCTACTGTACATGGAGATTCTACCGAGCTTATATAAGCTTCTAATAAATTAAAGCAATCACGGTCAATCACGATCAGTTCCTGTACCACAGCATTAAGGAGTGTTAATACTGATACTCCTGGACTCCTCTGTGTCTGTTTCTGTGGCATCGGAGGACTTAGGAGACCCAATGTTCGGGTTTCCTAATCCTTAATGTCATCGTATCCAGTGGTTCAAACCCTGATCGGTTTGCAACCAGTCATGTACTTCGTGTATGCTTCTGTGTCAGCCATGGTGTGTCTGGGGACTAGGATCGATCTGTATGGGTTCCTAGTCCCTAACGTCTTCTGTATCCCGTGGCGCAGACTACCCCAAGTCTGTGGCTTTAGAATCCGTGGCCGGGTTTCAACCATGAGAAGGTCACGTGGTGGCGTCATGAGAGTCCCGTGCCGCTAAGACGTGTCTGTATCCATACGGACACGTCACCCGAAAAAGTAGAACCCAGGTGATTCATGACAATGGATGCAAAGTAGTATGTGAGGAGGGATAGAAAGGTGTTGATGGTGACAGGTTACAAGGAGCTCGAGTAGCAGTGCTCCACACACGTCACTGGTCATAATTAGCCTAATGCCTTGCGAGATTGTGTAGTATACTAAAAGCTGAAACTGTTGATTCAACTGCAGGGCAGCATTGCATGGAGATGTTTTGCACAGACTGAAATGAAGATCCGGCCTCAATTGTGGAGCAAGATGAGAAGTGGGCACCAAGTTTGTCCTGAGGTGCTGAATGGAAAGCACTGAGTTGCAGCACACATGGGAATGCACAATCAAACGTGCTGAAGGGGTGGCTATTACGCAGGATGTGAATAGAATTGTATATTCAAGCAGTACATACGGGCAAAAGATATGTACTAAGTACCTTTTTGCCCGCAATGCACACGCGACTCGATGCCAGGTGGTACCGGCAGATGTGCAGGCAGTCTGTGTGTAATGCGCCACACATCATTTTTGACATGGTGGAGGCAGGAGCGAGCTGGCAATGGCGCAAAAAATTGACTCCGAGTCAGAACTGTCACCTTTGCAGAAAAACAGTTTCTTTTTAAGGGCCTTTGACTGACTAAAAACTAGACATAAGCTTGCAATGAATTTGGCAAATGTGGACTTTTGCAAGGCCTTGCAAGACAATAGTGCCATTCAAAGTTGCTCCTTTTTGACTCCTTTTTCTAGTCTTGTAGTAAACACGATTGTGTTGTGGCCGACCCGCTGATTACACAATATGGTGGCTGTGCCAGCCGACCACCAGTTCACCCGTATTGCAGCAATGGGCCTCGTTGAAAATCCGGAAATATTTGGAAAGACTCCTGGAGCACATTCAAAAGTTTTATCCCACAAGAATCTCTCGATTCAGCCAGTCAGTTCTCCAGAACAGGATCAGGCCAAAAAGCTGCTTATGTAAAATGCTTCAGAAAACTCAGCTCATATCGCAACAACGAATGAAGGAAATTTTTAGCTTTAAGGGAGGGGCCTCTGAATTGGAAGTAGATCTGCATGCTCAAATATTCTCAGATTTATTGGTGGGTCGAGGGGGAGACAAAACACAAGAAGGAATTGATGGGTCGGCCAACAACAGGGGCATGATTGTTAACAGACCATATATGGATACTTGGCTTACCCATCATCCATATATTGGTTCTGTCACAGAGACTATCCTTTTTCCGCTCCTGGTTGGTTTCCTGGTTGGTTTCCTATTTGCTTCCAGGAAAGCAATCAGTGGAATCAAGTAGGGAACTTTTTGCAAACAGGAGCACTTGAGTTCCTTCTTGTCTTCCTAGTTAAGTGCTGACTCAGCCTAATTTTGATCGCGGCTTTGGGGCTTGAAATTCTTTCCATCTTCACACACCACTATCACCACTCTACATACACTGTAGTGTGCTCTTTACCATCATCTCTTTTATTTTTCTAGTCAACAGCCTTCTGCCTTGAGTCCTATGGAACTCTGAGTCCAAGTCAGATGGTATTAGATCATCCATAAGCTCCGTAATTTGCTGCTGAAAATGAGCACTCTGAAGTTCCCGATGCTGATCCTCCAGATGGCTGAGTGTTTGGGCACACTTTGATTGGCAGTGTTTGCCACTGCCCCTAGCAGTCGACATGAGCTGTGGCAGAAGATTATGTGGCGGGAAAGTAGCTGAGTTTGAATTCAGAGGTGGCCGAGACTTGCCAAAGTAAGATGTCGAGCAAAGAAAGCTCTCCTACTTGTCTTCCTGGTTCGAAAATCACGGACCCCCTGTTTCAAAGTTGCTCCTTTTCAGGCTCCTACTTGACTTCCTACTTAGTCCCTTTGAACACTTTTGGCTAGTCTCTTATAAACAGACCACCTGTAACACCAAAAAAGTGATGTAAACTGATGTGCACTATATATAGCAGGTGCACATTAAGATATGCGATTTTCGGTGATTTTCCGTACATGGCTTAATCACAGTTAATTCCCCCTCCAATCTCTACATCTACAAGATAATAAACGCCTTTATCTGCCATCACTGGCAGCGCGCCATCAAGTCTGGAGGCCGTGCCATCAACCACCATCAACGGTCTTGACAGCACCACCACCTTCCAGCACAAGTCTCTCAAAAATGCATGGAAATTGATAGAAAAATTAAGGGACCTTCCGCTCTATATTTAGAGCAATATACACCACTTGAATTGAACAAAACTACAAAATATACCGCCCATGCACCCAAGAATAACCCTACCCCACTGCCTCTGCATCATGTGCGATGCGCACAATGTTCTTGAATGCCTCAGAAACTGTGTCCATTCCCCCTTCATTGTCCTCCTCATCTTTGTTCACATGCACCGACGGCATCCGACATTTCAACATCAGACCCAGAGCAGACATATGCACCTGGGCAGTTGTCGCCTCTGCAGTGGGCACTTGTGAAGAAGTAGCCATCCAGATGGTTGAACCAATCAACAAACTCGTCCCACATGCATGTGCATTGCGCACCCTGAACGACTGTCGAGGCCACACTTCCCGCACTGCACTGGGAATAGGGGACAGACCTTGAATACCGGAATAACAGACGGCACGACGGGGTGTTGTTGTAGCCGTCATCTGAGAAGGAGGAGGTGGAGGTGTCGTCCTCGTCTTGTTGCTCCTCACCTCGTAAAGCAACACAGCGGCAATGGGGGTGCCATCTCTAGCAGTTTGTGTGACGGAGTTCTTGCGCCAAGTGGGTTGGCTTCCTGTTTTCTACATCTACAGAAAGTCAGCATCCACAATAATGAGCCTGAGGAATTGGAATGAAAGACAGTGCACCTTTCCTGCAGTGTAAAACTGGCCGCAGCACACTACCTCGCATCCTTTCTGTAAACAAACCAGCCCGTATTAGAGAATGCAAATGAAACGAAAGTAGCCAATGCACCGGTCATGCTATCATCAGATGCCTCTGCCGCCTTCTCGCGGTACTTTTCCTGTGAGGAGGCACTCAAACACTAGAGGCCCAAAGGCTACCTGCATGTAATAGAACACTTACCGTTGCATGCGCAGTCATGCAGATTCACGCAGCTTCTCTGCATTCCTGTAATGAAAGCGTCAGTGCTGGTGCAGTGGAAAATTTGCATGAGGATTTCTCGGTGTAGCACTGCGAATTATGCTACCTGTTGAGATGTTTGGTCTCGGCGTCCAAAGATGGTGGCCACCGACCCATGTTTCCAGACAGAAGTGGGGATGTGGTGGGATGAGAGAGAGACCACCGATCACAATCAAAGTTTCGGATGGATTGGAGCTGAGATATCAGTTCGCGACTCTCATTCCAACACAAAAAATTTGTACCGTTTGCCACAGGTCTGCTACTGTCTTCAAAAATTTTCATGTCAACTACTGGACGCTTCTGTAAAGCCATGTTAAATTGACAGTCTTCCAGTCAATGCACACATATTTTGATTTTAATTTTTCTAGGTCACAAAACCAAAACTGCATGAAACAAGGTCAGGTTGCATATCCCAAAGTTTGAGACCAGGCGGTTGAGGGGAAGTGGTTGAACAAAGCAGCACAATCAGTTCGCGATTTGACATCAGTTCGCGATCGGTTCAGTGCTATGCAGAGCTTCACAAAAATCCTCACCCTGGAAGACAAATAAGACTGTATTCATTCGGTAGAAAATAAACTGAGGCCATCTTTTAATCTCAAACCCCGCTGTGCCATAACTCGTTTATACTCCTCTGGATCTTCTGCCACCAAACCAGCCTCCACCCTAAACCCATGATCCGCTGAAGAGACCACCGGCTATGAACTGCATGACATGTTTGTCGTCCTCTTGAATGGGAATGTTGGATTGTGTGACAGTAACTGAGGGCAAAAGAATGAGGCACCAGCAGGGAATTCCACCACGAGCTTGAGGTTCCAAAGGACTATATGCCCACTGTGGTGGGGGTTAAAGTTCCTGAGGGCACCGAAAGGCAGGTTGCAGACATTGCGGTGAAATGGTGTAACATAAATGCACGGCATCTAGGGCTAATTTTGCGATTTCCTATGACTAGTATTTATACAACGGGAAGCAACTAGCACTTCTGTTGTTACTAGCATACCAGCTAGTATGCAGACCACTTGTTAGGTGATATAAAGGAGAGTCAGAGCGAGCCCTAACTGCTGACTGTAGCACGAGGCTACACTAGTGTGACGCGCTAGCTGCTAGCTGAGTGTACAAACAACCAGGGATTAAACCACCACCTATACATTCATGAGACATGACCTAGGAGACTCTAGTAGTCCAGAGATGACTTGAGACGGAGCTAGCGAGGGTCTAGCAGACGGATATCTATGATGGAAGTACAGCTAGGGGACTACGCCTTGAGCTAGGAAGCTCGGCGTGGTAACCGGTGGTACTATCTAATCTCTAGATAAGCAACTAGACAGTGATAGGCGGAACAACCTGACTAGCGACTGGCTAGGGCTTTGACAAAGATATACCATGACATAAGAGATGAAGCAACACGAGGCTAGTGCCCGATCTGGGCAGCTAGGGCGAAGGGAATAGCAAACAGGCTATTGGAACGGAGCTAGGGACGATCATACAGCCTGTACCGACGACCGGAGGGCAGATCAATGTTCTGACCAACGAGATATGACCATTTGATGTCAGTCGCAACACTGTGTCGCCTAGATGTAATAGATCGATGCTCTGACAGAGTAGAGATGACCTAGACCACCGGCTACATCGCCGGTTGGTCCAGAAGGGGTACTCGGCACAGACGGAGGGCTGAGGATCCATTGATATACCCACGGTTGAACACTAGCCGGTCAGCGAGGCTGACCTGGCATATACCAAACCAGTCCCAAAACCAAACGGCAGTTGTCTCATTGGCTGACCGTATTTCTTATCATCTAATATTGCTTATTGTATTATTCAGCTCTCTTTTCACATGTAACTCAAACTTAGTAGTATAAAAGGGAGCGCAGGACAGACTAGGGTCTAAGAACATTACACCCCAGACTTTGGACGAAGCTGGTGCTAGTGGACTCAGGCTGCTAGTGGAGGCTGATACCGAACTTCACTTGTAGTAGTCTTTATATTGGAATCAGTAAACTGTGGACTCTGGAAACATCGAGTGACTAAGTTGAGGGTTTTGTGTTGTTGGTCCTAGACCTCCACATATAAAACAAGGGTGTTCTCTTCGAGACCCAGCTGCAGTTTGCGCTAGTGACTTTGCCTTCACCCTGACAAGACGGAAGCTCTGCCGTAGTGTGTTGGATCACTTGCTAGGTGGATTGTGTGTTGGCTTGAGCCCACTAAGAAGAAGATGGACTAGGTGCCCCCACCTCTAGTTTGGCTATAACTTGTCAGTTACTTTGCCTTCACCCCGATATAGACGGAAGCTCTGTCGTAGTGTGTTGGGGTCGCTAGCTGGACGCTTGTAGTGAGCTAGTGCCGATAAAAGCGGAAAGGTTCCTGTTCTTGGTTAAGGAATAGGTCGGCAGTCAAGGAGAGTCTTGCCATTTGAGGATTGAAGTCCCTTGTTGTTAGCCTCAGTAGTCTTTGGGGCTGCCCTTAGCGAGGATTTTCACAAACCTACATACTCTGCCCTGGTGTTCTCGACCTAGCGGTCCAGCCATCTTGTATCCACCCCATATAAACACACCCCCGGACCATCCCTAGGTTCCTAGCAGTGTTGTTGTTGGCGGTTGCATATTGCTAGTACGTTGTAGAAGTGTTGTTAGAAGCCTATAAATCAAACTTGTGTTTGTTCAAACCTGCTGGTCGCATACTACGGCCCGGACCCCAAACTCACAAAGAGAAGCACTTAGATCTTTGGAGGTAGATTGGTTGTGGTTGGTTTGTTTTGGGTGTTTGTTCGCAATACCTATCAATTAGCTATTCCTAGTCATATAAGAAGTGCACCGTTTCAACGGCATTCAACCTAGCAAGTGATCCAACACACTACGACAGAGCTTCCGTCTTGTCGGGGTGAAGGCAAAGTCACTAGCGCAAACTGCAGCTGGGTCCTCGAAGAGAACACCCTTGTTTTATATGTGGAGGTCTAGGACCAACAACACAAAACCCTCAACTTAGTCACTCGATGTTTCCAGAGTCCACAGTTTACTGATTCCAATATAAAGACTACTACAAGTGAAGTTCGGTATCAGCCTCCACTAGCAGCCTGAGTCCACTAGCACCAGCTTCGTCCAAGTCTGGGGCGTAATGTTCTTAGGCCCTAGTCTGTCCTGCGCTCCCTTTTATACTACTGTACCATTTCGACCGGAGGTTCACCCGTTGTGACCTGTGACCACTTAGGTTCACTTTCTCCTAGGTTCAGACGGACTTGGGACATGGGACATCTATTTTTGAGGTTCACTTGCTGCTAAGTTCACTCCAGATGCGATCAATCTCTCGCCAAGCCTGTGCACTTGTTCATCAGCTGTTTGAGCGAATCGGATGAGGGTCCACGTATTATTCACGTAACAAATTAATATTTTCTCTTCGCACCTTGATTTGGCCTTGGCCTGCATCAGCAAAAGCGATTGGATCTCGTGCGGAATTGCCCAAGCCCGTTCAGCAACTCTGTCACAACAAGTTCAAAATTCCAGAACCTGTCGCACCGAAAATCTTGCTGAGCGATGGGCTTTCTATTCATGCTCTCCTCGACTTCCCTCTCCCTCGAGGCTCACCTGCAGCGCTGGAGGCGCCTGATACATTCCTATACTTCAGTAAATATGCCCCAGATACTGTGGACGCTGAGTTGATGCTGGGTGTCCATCGAAGATCTTCCGCTTTCCGTTCGTTGCGGGAAGCGCACTGGGAAAAAGAACACGCTATACAGTGGGGACGCGTGGGAGGACTCGGACTTGATCCACTAACTTCGCCGAAAGTACTTAGTGCGACTTTGGCGACTCAGAATGATTAAAATAGTGTTGTTGGGAGAACTAGAACCCAGAAAATGGGGGGAAAAAACGCGTTTTTATGTCCTCAAAAAACATAAATGTCACTAGGTTCAGTCCCTCTGGTGACCTGTGACCGAAATGAAATAGGTTTAGTTCAGTCCGCTCTATGACCTGTGACTGAACCTACGGTCGAAATGGTACAGTACTAGGTTCGAGTTACATGTGAAAGTGAGCTGAATATACAATAAGCAATATTAGATGATAAGAAATACGGTCAGCCAATGAGACAACTGCCGTTTGGTTTTGGGACTGGTTTGGTATATGCCAGGTCAGCCTCGCTGACCGGCTAGTGTTCAACCGTGGGTATATCAATGGATCCTCAGCCCTCTGTCTATGCCGAGTACCCCTTCCGGACCAACCGGCGATGTAGCCGGTGGTCTAGGTCATCTCTACTCTGTCAGAGCGTCGATCTATTACATCTAGGCAACGCAGTGTTGCGACCGACATCAAATGGTCATAGCTCGTTGGTCAGAATGTCGATCCGCCCTCCGGTCATCGGTACAGGCTGTTCAATCATCCCTAGCTCCGTTCCAATAGCCTGCTTGCTATTCCCCTTCGTCCTAGCTGCCCAGATCGGGCACTAGCCTCATGTTGCTTCATCTCTTATGTCATGGTATGTCTTTGTCAAAGCCCTAGCCGGTCGCTAGTCGGGTTGTTCTGCCTATCGCCGTCTAGTCTCTTATCTAGAGATTAGATAGTACCGCCGGTTTACTGCACCAAGCTTCCTAGCTCAAGGTGTAGTGCCCTAGCTGCACTTCCATCGTAGATATCCGTCTGCTAGACCCTCGCTAGCTCCGTCTCAAGTCATCTCTGGACTACTAGAGTCTCCTAGGTCATGTCTCATGAATGTATAGGCGGGTGGTTTAATCTCTGGTTGTTTGTACACTCAGCTAGCAGCTAGCGCGTCACACTAGTGTAGCCTCGTGCTACAGTCAGCAGTTAGGGCTTGCTCTAACTCTCCTTTATATCACCTAACAAGTGGTCTGCGTACTAGCTGGTATGCTAGTAACAACAGAAGTGCTAGTTTGCTTCCCGTTGTATAAATACTGGTCATAGGAAATCGCCAAAATTAGCCCTAGATGCCGCGCATTTATGTTACGCTGTTTCACTGTGCACAGAAATACGGAATTGGTGAAGGACCATCTGAGATCAGGGAGGGTGCAAGTAGAGGCTGGCATTGTAGTCGACATGGTATTGATGTAGATGCGGCACGGTCTGCTTTATTTCTGACAATGTCTCTGCAAAATGTCTTTGAGATTCAATTGTGTTGACTGCTGTCTTGCGAACATAGCCTATTTTATTCTCCCATGTCATAAGAGGCCGCCTGATTTTTTTTCATGAATTTCTGTATATTTTTTGAAGGAATTGTGCTTGAAGGCGGTGGCACTGTCAAGACCATTGATGGCGGTTGATGGCGCGGCCTCCAGACTTGATGGTGCGCCGCCAGTGATGGCAACGTTGGCCGTGATGGCAGATAAAGGTGTTTATTATCTTGTAGATGTAGAGATTGGAGGGGGAATTAACTGTGATTAAGCCATGCACGGAAAATCACTGAAAGTTGCGTATCTTAACGTGCACCTGCTATATATAGTGCACATCAGTTTACATCACTTTTTGGGTGTTACAGGTGAAACAGACACTATAACATTACAGCTAATTGCAGTACCGAAGGTGCGAACCAGAAAGTTGCTCTTTTGCAATGTTTTCAAAGAATTCCCGATATCTCAATCAGTTCTTCACCAATTCACATAAAAACTAGATGGATCTACTCAGTGAATTCATGCGCAATTACTGATAGAGATTAATTTTTGAAAATATCATATATTGGATTTCTTCCAGTTCGGGGCTGTTTTCGCACTGAAAGCTGTTTAGCATGCTGAGAACATGTCCCAACGACATAATATCTTTGGATAGACAACATCCATAGCTAGGATGAGGGGGGGTAAGGCCGCAAGCGGCAGGTGCCGAACCTTGTCCCTTTTTTTTTAAACACATGGCACTGCGGGCTGATACATATTGTGTATCAATATTTCAATGGTGTCAATGACATGAGCCACCTATTGTTTCTGACAGCTCACCATTATTGAGGTCAGCGGAACATCCAAAACACATCCTTTCTCGGTAGCAAGAATACTCAAAAAAACAAATAAAAAATAAAAACTGTATGTATCCCACCCAAAAGGAAGAGCAAAAACAAAACAGACAACACAACCGGACATATACGGCAACAATAAATCAAGAACAAGCAGCAGAGAGATTTGGAGCACCTCTGCAGGCAAGCCATCCAGCACTGCACCATTGACGAAAAGTCTCCTGGATCAGCACACATTGCAGAAGGGTTGCTCGCGAGTGAGGTTGAGGATCAAAGACCAGTTCTGAGCAGGCAAAGCCACGAACGAGGATAGAAACCACAATCTGCGTGGAAGACGAAAGAAGAGTGGGAGGCCTGCCGGGCGTACTGAAGGTGGACAAGATGCCCCGAATTTATCAGTATTTTCTGCAAACCTCCCCCTCTCAGCGCTATGATCCCGAAACAATCAATCTCAAAATGATAATGTCACAGTCGAAGGGGACTTCTCAATAGATGATAACTAATACTTGTAGGAATAATTAAATGCACCAACTGTGTCAAAAAGAAAAAGCTATGAAAGAAAAGGCTATAACTGAGACACATTGGCCGCGCCGGACCTATGGATATGTTGAAGGCAAGGCGAACAGAGGCATGCACACAAGAGATTTTTTCCATATTTTGCGCAACTTCCCCCCCTACCATGATTTCGGGAACAAGATGCTAAAGAACCAGCGGATAATATCTGATGGAACAGTTCAGGACAGCAAAATAGCCAAAAAAAATCAGACATATCAGAAGGTACTATGGTCCTCTACTGGCACATTTGTTAGGACCGGCACAGCTGAGACCACGGAAGTAAACGAAGGAAAGTGTCGAGCACAGCATCATACCATAAATGGGCAACCAACCAGAAGCAGATAAGAGAACGATAAGATGGCGAGAGACCGGCAGAACAAACAAGAACAAAGGCAGGGGCACCGCAAAATGCCCATATATGGACGAAAAAATGAATAGGACATGGTCCTGGAGCCTTTCTGTGGCGGAGGCTATGCAACACAGCCCCAAGACTCTCATTGGGTATCCCACATCAATGGCCATTTAAGGCAAGCAATATATAGCAAACATATCGGTGTAAGGAACCAAACCTAAAGGTTCGGCAAAAACAGGTGATAGAGTCGGAAATACGGATAAACTACTTACAGTCTCTCGATCTCCCTTGAATACATTTGGAAGTTTTGGCACTGAGAGATAATGCAAAGAGTACATTTATTCGAGGAATTTCATGAATTTCTGCCTCTATCACCTGTTTCCCTAGCCATGGATGTTGTTCATCCCAAATATTATGTCGCTGGGACATGTTCTCAGCATGCTAAACAGCTTTCAGTGCGAAAACAGCCCCGAACCGGAAGAAATCCAATATATGATATTTTCAAAAATCACTCTCTATCACTAATTGTGCATGAATTCATTGAGTAGATCCATCTAGTTTTTATGTGAATTGGTGAAGAACTGACTGAGATATCGGGAATTCTTTGAAAACATCGCAAAACAGCAACTTTCTGGTTGTACTGCAATTAGCTGTAAACCTCGTACCTCGGTTGTTATAACTTTTGGCCATAAATGGCAAAAAGGAACCGAGTAGGAGATCAAACAGGAAAACGAAAAGGCCCGCTTTGAACGGTACTAATGTAATGTTCTCCCACTTTTGGTGATGGATCACTGATGGAACGCAATAAGCAAAAAAGCTTCAGGATCTACGCTGACGTCATCGTTAGTTACTCTTCTCGACATCGCCACATCGATGGGCACGATGCAGCATGGGCACATCGCCCGCCCCGCTCCCGCCTCCCAGCGACTCCTGAAAGCAACGGGCAGCATGAGCACATTGCCCGCCTCCGAGTCCCCTTCAATTGTCACCTGCTCACCGTGCTCAGTCTCCTCCCGCGTCATCGGGCGGTCTCTACACCTGTCCCGCGCTGTGGCATTCCGGACCCGCGACAGACGTACTGAGGAACATGGCGCCGATGAGGAGGGCAATCTCAATCGGGTTCAATTGGCGCCTTCCAGCACGGTTCTCATGTCCCTTGTATATAACCTATCAATGTCCGAGTCCGACTCGCCCGTAAATGCGACTTCGATCAACCACAGGCTGTCGGGGTGAATTTGTTTGCCTTGCCCAATTTGAGCTTATCGTCAACACTGCGTCCCGGGCTGTGTCCATATAGAAGAGCATGAAGGACTTGTTGGTTGCTACCTGGCCCGCTGTGACAGGAACTATTTCAAGAGCACTCACTAAGGATGTGCACGGGCATACCGCGGGTCCAGCCCGACTGACACCGTACCCCGCGCCCTTCACACCGTCCCCGTGCGTATACCGTACCCGCCGCACCATACCCTTACCCGTGGGGTTAACCGCGGGTTCCCTCCAAAAATTAGCTACTTCAAGTCAGTTTTCATGGACGTGCAACTTTTAGCTACACCTGTTCCTTGAATTCACATTTCTTGGTTCCACCTATCTGTTACCCTTGCCCATCATACGACTTGGAAGGAGACATGATTCGAGGTAAACTGTCACTCTCAGGACATGCAATCTAGACGGGGGTCAAGCAATTTCGACGGGCAGTGCTGATCGGGAATGCAACTGACCTATAAATTCCAGCATAGATGCGGATGATGCGGTCTTCCGCCACTGTTGATCTTTCCTACTTGTTCAGTCGAGAATCAGGAATACGGTCCCACCCGGGATCGGTCCCTACATATGCTGTCAGCCTGAGGCTCGCTGACTATCATCGTTCCGCTCTTCATTCCGTCCCAGGCTGAAATGCAGTACACTGTCGACTCCGAGCAATACGAGTCTTCCTGGAACTCAGTAATCGAGGTCTTCTCGAAAACGGGGGTTAGTGCCACAGATATTATCTCCGTGGTTGCTCTAATCTAACCATTCAGGGTGCTCTCCTGCTTTACGGTACGTCCCGCCCCGTGTCGCTCTAGGACCTCAAGTAACAAGTACCAGGCATCTATTTCAACCTCTTCCTGCTGTCAGTTTACACCCTCTCTCGTCGCCGAGAAGCTCGTGGAACAACGTTTCTCGTAGCTACGAGTTGTGCTATGGCTGTTGTGGCGACCGCGGAGACGGCCGTCAATGTTGCTGATGTCGTGATAATTGTTCGCCTCGCCCGACAACTTGTTAATATGCAAGTATTCAATCGGCCTGCCACGCTTGAGAGGGTGCAGTACGCGTTATCTGGGATAAACTAGTCAGTCAACCAACTCTAAGTACGAAATCGAGACTCACATCAGCAGCAGCGCTGTGACGGATACATTCTTTGTTGGGGTTTTCTCGACCTGCCGACAATGCCCTGATGCCCAATGTTAGATGTATCGATGCTACGTGATATGGGGATACCAACGAAAGGTACTCTTTCTGCCCGCAATCCTAATGCTGGCCACCTCGCGTGAGTCAAATTTTACGCATGTTTGAATTATATGCATGATTCCGTATGTTGCAGTGATGATCATCCTATCCTCATTTTCCGGAAACACTGCATTTGGACAAATCGCGTGTAGTCTGGCAGCTGTGGCGAACCTTCTGCTTACCGCTCTCACCGGCAAGCCGTTTTTCTCGACTGTTTAACCTTTACTGAATTATTCTTAAAGCTGGTCGGATATTGTGGATTCGGCGTCAATTATCGCATGTAGGTCTCGAAAACACACACCGCCGTCGTTACAACAGGGCGATAGCAATCATGCACGTAACCTGAGACAGATCTACTCATCCTATATATTGATCATTGGGCTTCAGACTCGAGTCTGGCGCATTCTATTTGGTTACAGCAATATTTTTGCTCATAATTGCCTCTCAACAAGACACCTTCAATATTTCCTTGGTCATCGGACAGCAGATTCTGGTGTGTCTAAACAAGTACTTTTCACTCGAGCCCCATCACCTATCTGTCTCCAGAACATAGTCCCAACCTTCTCGCTTGTATATGTTGGCCTAAATAATGCTGCTGACAATGGTCATACCACAAGCTCATGCGAAGATCCATTCAACCAGGATACGCACCCTCGCCTTGCCACAAGTACAGTGCAGTCTAAATCACAGGAGGAGGGGAATGAATGTGCATGAGACTAGATGAATGGGATGTAAGCTATCTTTTTTCGCGGTAGAGTTCCAATATACATTCAAGTGTTGCTTGTTCGACATTTGTTCGCCTTTCCTGATTTTACCGTTTTATGGCTTTTAATCCCACCTATAACATATCTCCGGTACGCATATCTTGAACCGTGGGATGTTCCGACCGTCAACCACATTCTTTCAACTCAGAGAATGAGTCCATGGGAGGTTTTTCATAGGCAAAACCCAATATACAGATTTCCGTTAGAGAACATCCATTCAAGTTGGGCAGGGAAACTTGAAGAAAGAAAAAATCGCACGAGTCATGAGACACCGCGATTCACCACTGGTTGAACGAGGAACCGCCGAATACTTAGCAAAGATTGGAAGGTGTACCGTATCAAGCTACCGGGTGATATTCGTAGTGAGATAGATTCAATATAATCCCACTGAAATGACAGGTTTAAAAAAATAAATGACCTGGAACGGGGGACCTTCCGCGTGCTTTGGGGGATAAATAAATACAGCCAGGCAGGTGGGCACCAATGTGCCATCGGGTGACTAGCTGGGTAGGGGTTGGGTTGCATACCTGGGCCGTTTGTGATACATAAATCCCAGGAAGTGAATGGATGGGGGCGCATGCCTTTCCTCCGTGAACCCGAAGGCCGGGTCCACAAATGTGTACGTTGTTCGTGGAGCAAAGCCTATATCGCCAGTTCATCGGCGCGATATTTTGGGAGGCGGAACAGAGATGTTGCGGAAAGTTACTGTATCCTTTTTGGGAGTCTTCGAGTCGCGGGCCGGATAGTAGGAAGTAGGGGGCGGGTGCCAGCAAGCAAGCAAAGCTTGAGGTTAAGGCTATTTTGGTGCATAGAACCTGCACACGTCACACATCTAGCCTCCGAATTGTCATATAATCTCCAATAGGTCCAACAAGTCGGCGCGCGGACTCACCGCAAGGCATTGTCAATGCCGCCATTGCGCATACTGTAGATAACGATAAAGTAAATACTAGTAGATAGCCTCCGGTCCCGATCTAGTCCTGCGGAACGAGAAGATGGCTTTGAAAACTATAGCTCCCGCAGGATGGACTAGCAAATTCAAGTTGGACTCGAGGTGGGGATCGAGCTCGGAGCGGGATAAGAGACACCACACAGATCCCGTGAGTGGTTCTGCTAAGGACGCACGTTCGATAGGGTGATCGAGGCAGAAATTAATTCGGAGTGGCGTACACGAGTTGTGCGCGCAGCGTCGAAAGAAGAAAGATGCTGAACTCGGCATTAAGCGGGATCTTATCTTATTCGAAATTGCCTTTTTAGGACCAGACAACTCTTGCTCCTCTAAACAATGCATTAGGCTAAAAATGGATACAAGAAAGGATGAGGGTGAAGAAAAGTGGAAAGTGGGAGTCCGAAGTACAAGTGCAGATAGATAATATACATGTGTGTAGCGGCGGGTCAGTACAAATTATATGACAGCAAAATAATATGACAGCAAAATAATACGAGAGTAGTACATCCGGTATAGCAAGTAAGCGGTATCATGAGCTGAACGGTCAGGGAAATGCGATGAGTTGAGGCTACGGGGACTCTGGGTAATCCGGGTACGTGATCGCTGGGTGTTTCCGTAGAAGAGGCCGTGCGGTGCCTCCTGCTTCCGCCGTCAGCCTGCTGATGGCGTTAAGCAGGTCTACCCGCCGTAGTGGCTCTAGAGGACAGTAAATAAATGGCAGGACTGGGAAGATATAATAACGTACTCGTTATATGATCGTCCTAGAACGATCGAAGGTCAGCACCGAAGATGAGACAGGACAAGTGGACGGTGCTTACCATTCCCGCCTGCAGACACCGCTCCCGGTCGCCAATCACTGACAAGAAATAAATAAACACATCCTGGATCTACAACGGATACGCACTAGCATGGGCCGTCAGCGCGATAATCGGTGTCGGCGTTAGATGGTATTGGTGCTCGTACGCCCGGATTCGCTGCGTAGCCTCCATCCCGCCCATCAGTGGCATCGATACATCCATCTGCAGGACGTCAAGCACGATGAAATCAAAGAAATCTGCCAATAGATACGCACAAGAATGACATCGAACGGCTTGTTCTGCAACGCGCGGTCCATGAACGCCTGGAGCGCGAGATTCCCATTCTCCGCAAGTTCGATGGAATGTCCGTATTTTTCTAGAATCTTGAGCGCAAGCTTCTGATTCACCAAATTGTCCTCGGCAAGGAGTATGTCGTAGGTGACATCGGTCGCCGCTGAGGCCGGGTTCACCGTGTTGTTTTCCAGAGCAGATAAGAGCACGGAGGAGAGGTCGAATGCCGTTATGGGCGTCGTGTTGTGAGCGCTGACACCGTTCTCCAAACACCATTTCACTGTTTGTCTGTCAGTCATCGGATCCTCTGGGCAAGCCGGAAGACGCACAATTGAGACGCGGTAGCGTAGGTGCTAGAAGAGCGATAGGAATATATCGCAGATGCTCATGTTCCCGCAGGCTTTCCGTCTGGGAAAAATACCGTTAGGATCAAGCATACAGTAGCAAGAAATCGGACTGACGATCAGCAGCGAGTCAACAATAATGGTGTCGATGTGCGGGCACTTCTCCTTATCGGAGACCTCAGCGACGTTGTGAACGACAACAGGGACCAAGCCGAGCTCTGAGACGCGCTCTGAAACGCCGCTGGTGTCGTGCATCGTATCGACGAACAGAATAGTCCGTTTCGTGAACGGCGACAGTTTCATGAGCGTCGCTTCCAGCGATTGTCGCTGATCAATCTGCGACGAGATGGTGAAGTAGAACTTGCTGCCCTTCCCGAGTTCGCTCTCCACCCAGATGTCTCCCTGCATGAGCGAAGTCAGACGCTTAGAGATGGAAAGTCCGAGTCCAGTTCCGCCATATTCCTGAAGAAAAGATGAGACACAGGGGAGACAACGATCTCGGGGCAACGTACTCGTGTCGTCGACCCATCAGCTTGGCAGAACGTGTCGAAGATGAGATTCAGCTTGTCCTGTGCGATGCCGATGCCTGTGTCCATGACACAGAATTGCAGAGTGACGCTGTCGGAATCAAGGGCGACAAAGTGGATGCTGAGCGCGACATATCCGACTCGGGTGAACTTGATGGCGTTTCCAACGAGGTTGGTGATGACCTGACGAAGACGGAGCGAATCGCCAATGAGCGCATCAGGGATCTCGGGGCCGACGTCTAATATCAGGTCGAGCCCCTTCTGAGTGGCTCGCCCGACGAGGGTCTTCAGGATGTCGAATACGGTCTGTCGCAAGGAATATGAAACGGCTTCCATAGTCATTCGACCAGCCTCGACTATGTAACGAAAGCGTCAGCAAAACAGCCGGGACGATTCTTCAATAACGTACTCTTGGAGATATCCAAAATATCGTCGATGATGAGCAGTAAGCTGCGCGCCAGGCTGTGGACTAAGAGCAAGCTCTCCCGCTGACTCCTGTTGAGGTCACTGTCCAGCGTAAGCTCAGTCATGCCGATGATCCCGTTCATCGGTGTCCTATTCGAGCTTAGACAGGGCGTACAGCGAGAAAAACAGCACGAACCGAATTTCGTGGCTCATGTTGGCCAAGAACTCGCTCTTACTCTTGTTCGCCAACTCGGCAGCTTCTCGCGCTGCGGTATTCCTTCTGAATACTGTCGCGCAAGTCGTAGAGCATTTGGTTGATCCGAGACTTGAGCTCGTCCATCTCACCGCTCGCCTCCACCGTGATGAATGAGGTGAAGTCGCCGTCTGATGCCGCCTTGGAGATCTGGGCGAAACCTCGCACTTGGGTCGTCAAAACTGCTGGCCATGGTGTTGACCGACACGCTAAAGAATACGATCAGGCCATAGTCCCAAGCGAAAAGGATTTAGTCTTACGTGATCTCGAGCCATATTCCCTGGACATTGCCGACTTCGGCCTGCACGCCCATGTTCCCTTTCGTGCCGACCTCCAGCGCAACCTTCTTGACTTCGCTGGCGAAGATGGCGAGCTGGTCAATCATGTCGTTGATGGTATTAACCAAGCTCAGCATCTCTCCGGACACGGACAAGCCAGCGATCTTCTTGGTCAAATCGCCCTTGGAGACGGCGGTCTACCCAAAGAGTCAGTACACGAAAGCACAAGAGACAAAGCATACATACCGTGGCGTCCGAGATCGTCCGTACTTGTAACGTTAGCTACAAGAAAAGGATCAGACGATGAGGTTGGTAGAACTGAAGATGACCGACGTTGTTGGCCATAACATTGACGTTGTCCGTCAGATCCTTCCATGTTCCTTGGACGCCCTCGACTTTAGCTTGCCCGCCAAGTTTGCCCTCTGTGCCGACCTCTCGTGCGACTCGTGTCACTTCAGCAGCGAACTGACTCAGCGACGCGGTCATCTCATTGACCGTGTTTTTGAGGTCGAGAATCTCCCCGTGCGCAACGATCATGACTTGTTTCGTGAGATCTCCGCCGGCGACGGCTTTCGTGACTTGCGCAATGGAGCGCACTTGGTCGGTTGAGGTTTTGTGCCATCAGATTGACGTTGTCGGTAACGGTCTGGAGAGGATGTCAGAAAACTGCATACGCGGGGGTAGAGATGCGGGATGCTAACCTTCCACATGCCAGTCGTCCCCTCAACCATGGCCTGTCCACCAAGCTTGCCCTCCGTTCCGACTTCAATACTGACACGCGTAATTTCCGACGCCAGGTGTGAAAAGCTGAGTAACCATTCCGTTGATGGTGTTCTTGAGGTCCAACATCTCTCCCTTGACGTCGACGTCGACCTTCTGTGTGAGATCGCCCAACGCGACAGCCTTTTGTGACGAGTGAAATGGATCGCACTTGACCCGTGAGATTCATGGCCATTTTCTATGGGAATTTTAGCGAGAGTCCGAGATGAAGTAGGGAGGAACACATACGTTGACGTTGTCCGTCAGAGCTTCCCAAGTCCCCTGCACACCTTCGACCTTGGCTTGTCCACCAAGCTTCCCTTCAGTACCAACTTCGAGCGCGACTCGGGTGACCTCGCTGGCGAAGATACTGAGTTGCGACACCATGTTGTTGATGGTGGACTTCAAGTCGAGCATCTCGCCCTTGACATCAACGTCGACCTTCTGGGTCAGGTCGCCTAGCGCGACGGCTTTGGTGACGAGAGAAATGGACCGCACTTGACCTGTAAGGTTCATGGCCATTTTCTAAAAGGGTCTGAGGAATTACAGAAGATCGATGATTGAAGCGGACGTACGTTGACGTTGTCGGTGAGAGCCTCCCAAGTTCCCTGCACGCCTTCGACCTTGGCTTGTCCGCCGAGCTTGCCTTCGGTACCAACTTCAAGCGCAACTCGAGTGACCTCACTGGCGAAGATACTCAGCTGGGACACCATGTTGTTGATGGTGGACTTGAGGTCGAGCATCTCGCCCTTGACGTCGATCTCGACCTTCTTGGTGAGATCGCCTCGAGCGACGGCGGGTGGTGACATCCGAGATCGTCCGCACTTGGTCGGTGATATTGAGCGCCATTTTCTGCAGCGCGATCCATAAGGAATTCCGAGCTTGATATAAAACTACGCGGGCTTACGTTGACATTCTCCGTTAGATCCTTCCATGTCCCTTGGACACCCTTCACTAGTGCCTGCCCTCCAAGCTTCCCCTCCGTTCCGACCTCGAGAGCGACACGAGTGACTTCGCTGGCAAAGATGTTCAGCTGCGACACCATGTCGTTTATGGTGTTCTTGAGATCGAGCATCTCCCCTTTCACATCGACATTGACCTTCTGCGTGAGATCGCCCAAAGCCACCGCCTTTGTGACAAGCGAGATGGAGCGCACTTGACCGGTGAGATTGGAAGCCATGTTCTATCAATGAACGGTTCAGACCTTTGCTACTAAAAGAGGAGAAGAACGCACGTTGACGTTGGTTGTCAGATCCTTCCAAGTGCCTTGGACACCCTCGACGCGCGCCTGGCCTCCGAGCTTGCCTTCCGTGCCTACCTCCAGCGCGACTCGCGTCACCTCGCTGGAGAAGTTCTTAAGGCGCTCCACCATCTCGTTTATGGTGACCTTGAGATCGAGCATCTCTCCGCTGACATCCACGTCGATGGTCTTCTCCAGGTCCCCATGCGCGACCGCTTTCGTGACAAGCGAGATCGATCGCACCTGGTTCGTCAAATTGGACGCCATTTTCTGCGCCGCGCGTTAGCGTCGACGGAGGAAGAAGAACGGGAGTAAAACTTACATTGACATTGTCGGTGAGATCCTTCCAAGTCCCTTGTACCCCCTCGACCTCAGCCTGGCCGCCGAGCTTGCCCTCCGTGCCTACTTCGAGCGCCACCCGCGTCACCTCACGCGAGAAGTTACCCAAACGCGCAACCATCTCGTTGATGGTCACTTTGAGGTCGAGCATTTCGCCGCTCACATCGACATCGATGGTCTTGTTGAGGTCGCCGTACGCGACAGCCTTTGTGACCTCTGAGATACTCCGCACCTGGTTCGTAAGATTCGACGCCATGCGCTGCAACGCCCTGATCAGCGTCATCCTCGTTCACGACGGGGAAGACAACTCACGTTCACATTGTCCGTCAAATGCTTCCAAATACCCTGCGCCCCCCTCCACCTTCGCCTGGCCGCCCAAACGTCCTTCCGTCCCGACCTCCAACGCGACACGAGTGACCTCGCTGGAGAAGTTGTTCAGGTTCTCCACCATCTCGTTGATCGTCACTTTCAAATCGAGCATCTCGCCGCTAACATCAACGTCGATCTTCTTGTTGAGGTCGCCGTAGGCCACGGCTTTCGTCACGTCCGAGATACTCCGCACCTGGTTCGTGAGATTTGACGCCATTTTCTGTACGGCACGTTATCGTCTGCCGAGGGAAGGAGGACGCGAAGGAGACTTACGTTAACATTGTCGGTGAGGTCCTTCCATGTCCCTTGCACTCCCTCCACCTCGGCCTGACCGCCTAGCTTCCCCTCAGTCCCGACCTCCAACGCCACTCGAGTGACCTCGCGCGAGAAGTTGCCCAGACGGGCCACCATCTCGTTGATGGTGACTTTGAGATCCAGCATCTCCCCAGAGACGTCGACGTCAATCTTCTTGCGCAAGTCGCCGTGCGCGACCGCCTTCGTGACGTCCGAAATACTCCGCACCTGATTCGTCAAGTTGGAGGCCATTTTCTTCACAATATGTTAGTATCCAGCGAAGAAAACAGGACGACAACAAACTCACATTGACGTTGTCGGTGAGGTCCTTCCACGTTCCCTGCACTCCTTCCACCTCGGCCTGCCCACCGAGCTTCCCCTCCGTGCCGACCTCGAGCGCGACACGCGTCACCTCCCGCGAGAAGTTGCCCAAGCGCGCCACCATCTCGTTAATCGTCACCTTGAGGTCGAGCATCTCGCCGCTAACGTCGACGTCGATGGTCTTGTTGAGGTCGCCATACGCGACGGCCTTGGTGACGTCCGAGATGGAGCGCACTTGGCCGGTGAGGTTGGACGCCATTTTCTGCGCATGTCATCAGCCAGGACGCAGGGAAAGGGAAAGAGAGCGACACGCACATTGACGTTATCCGTCAGATCCTTCCACGTCCCCTGCACGCCCTCCACCTTCGCCTGTCCGCCCAACCGGCCCTCCGTCCCCACCTCGAGCGCCACCCGCGTCACCTCGCTCGAGAAGTTGCCGAGCCGCTCCACCATCTCGTTGATGGTCACCTTCAAGTCGAGCATCTCCCCGCTTGCCTCGACGTCGATCGTCTTGCGCAAATCGCCATACGCGACCGCCTTGGTCACCTCCGAGATGCTCCGGACTTGGTTCGTTAGATTTGAGGCCATGCGCTGCGGGCGGGTCAGCTCAGTAACAACGAGAAGGATCGAGGGAGGGGAGAGGCGCGGAAGCGGAAGGAGGACATGTGACGCCCACATCCCGCCTCCCAGCCTCACCCACCAACCCCCAGATAACGAAGAACACAGAAGGGACGCGACGCACATTAACATTATCCGTCAAGTCCTTCCACGTCCCCTGCACGCCCTCCACTTCCGCCTGCCCCCCGAGCTTCCCCTCCGTCCCGACCTCGAGCGCCACTCTTGTCACTTCCCGCGAGAAGTTCCCGAGGCGCGTCACCATCTCGTTGATCGTGATCTTGAGGTCGAGCATCTCCCCGCGCACGTCGACGTCGATCTCCTTGCTCAGGTCCCCGTACGCGACGGCGGTGGTGACCTCGGAGATGCTTCGGACCTGGTTCGTCAGATTCGAGGCCATGCGCTGCAAGCCGGGTCAGCACCATGTGCATACGAGGAGGAAGAGGCATCTGCGCACATTAACGTTGTCCGTCAAATCCTTCCACGTCCCTGCACCCCGTCCACTCTCGCTTGGCCCCCTAACCGCCCCCTCCGTCCCGACCTCCAGCGCGACCCGCGTCACCTCGCTCGAAAAGTTCCCCAGCCGGTCCACCATCTCGTTGATCGTCACCTTGAGATCGAGCATCTCCCCAGAGACATCGACCTCCATCGTCTTGCTGAGGTCGCCGTTCGCCACGGCCTTGGTGACGAGCGAGATGGAGCGCACTTGGCCGGTGAGGTTGGACGCCATTTTCTGCGCATGTCGTCAGCCAGGACGGGGAAAGGGAAGAGCGCGACACGCACGTTGACGTTGTCCGTCAGGTCCTTCCACGTCCCCTGCACGCCCTCGACGCGCGCCTGCCCGCCGAGCTTCCCCGCCGTCCCCACCTCCACCGCCACGCGCGTCACCTCCGACGCGAACGCGCTGAGCTGGTCCACCATCCGGTTCACCGTATCCTTCAGCGTGTTGATCTCCCCCGCCGCCTGGATCGTGACCTGCGGGATGTTAGAGTCGTTCTTACGGATAATCGAAAGGAGCGGGCACCCACCTTCTGCGACAAATCCCCCTCCGCCACTGCCGTCGTCACCGTCGCGATGCTCCGCACCTGGTCCGTGAGGGACAGGCACATTCTGTTGACCTGGGTGTCGTCCGAGGCGAGGTAGAGTCGAGGTAGCAAAGGGAGAACAAGCACAAGCAACTCGTCAGCCCCCGCCCCCACCTCAAAATAAAAACAAAAAAACAAACGCACATTCGTAACCAACTCAAACCACACGCCCTCCACGTCCGGCACCGTCGCCTCTCCGCCCAGCTTGCCCTGGTTGCCGACCTAGAAGTGTGCGCGCGTCAGCGGGTGTGTTTCTTTTCTCCCGTCGGGCAACCGCGAGGAGCCTCTCCGCCCCACCCCCCGAATAACCCCAAACCGCACTCACCTCCAGCGTAACCCTTGTCACCTCGACCGCAAGCGTCCGCAGCCGCAGCACCATGCCGTTCACCGTGTTCTTGAGGTCGAGGATCTCGCCCTTCGCGGACACCTGCACCGTTGCGTGCGTGCGTTAGCGCCCCCCCCAAAAAAAAGCAAAGAGAAACGACGCACATCAATCTGCTTGCTCAAGTCCCCCTTGGCCACCGCCGTCGTCACCGCCGCGATGCTCCGCACCTGCGCGTCGCGTGTCAGTACCAAAAACCAAAAAAAAAAACCCGCTCCACTCACCTGCGTCGTCAAATTCGCGGCGAGGGTGTTTCACCTCGTCGGTGAGCTCGCGCCACGTGCCCTCGACGTCCTCGACGTGCGCCTGGGCGCCGAGCTTGCCCTGCGCGCGTGGGGTTAGATTAGCGTTAATTATTCCGTTACGCAGGCTATTTTGAGGACGAGGACAAGGGGGCTCCAAAATGGGAACAAAATAAGGGGGGCGAAAAAACAGGGTCGAGAAGGTGTGGGAGGGGAAAGAATAATAATAGTATAGGGGGATGCGGGGAAGGGAAGCGGAGAAAGCATAGAGATGGGGGGGATAGAGGAGCGCGCACCTCCGTCCCGACATCGCGGCTGACGCGGGTGACCTCTGTGGCAAAGTGGCCGAGGTTGTCGACCATCGTGTTGATGACCTGCGTGCGAGTTGGCATTTATAATTTTTTTTTTAAAAGTCGAGGCCCGCACCTTCTTCAGCTGGACCATAAGATCGCCCTGCACGGGGACGGTAATCTTCTGCGTGAGGTCGCCCGTCGCGACGGCGTTGCATACGCGGGACACGTCTCGGACCTGGCGCCATTACCGATTACATTTTTTTTCTTTCAAACTTTTAGAGAGGGCGCACCTGATCCTTCAACAGCCTTAACTCCTCCAGCGCATCCATCCCGCCCTGCGTCGCGGCATTCGCGAGGGCGCCGCCCGTGGGGACGACGCCCGGGCTCTCCGCGTAGTCGATGCCCGGGAAGTGCAGCGGGCGGTGGCCGCATTGCGGGCACGTCAGCGGGCCGCTGGAGGTAAAGTCAAAGTCGGGGTAGCCGTCGTCCTCGAGCGCGGTGTTGTACGACGCCTCCGAGTCGGGCGAGGCCGAGCGCGAGTAGCCGTTCACGGCCGGCAGCGAGGCCAGCGTCGGCGTCGGGGTGCTCTGGGCTTTGTTGGAGGCAGCAGGGGGGTGGGGGTGGGTGAGTGGGAGGCGCCGTTGGTCTTTGCAGCGGGCGCCGGGGCCCGCTTCATGAGCGCCTCGATCTTCCTGAGGATTGCATCGGTCTGCCAGTCTCGGGGCCCGGAGTAGCGCGGGATGGGGGCCGCGGCGGCCCGGGGGGCGTCGTGGAGGCTGAGCACAGCGAGGAGATGGTCCTTGAAGGGGTCGGCGGGCGGCGGGGGCGGGGCGGGCGATGTGCCCATGGTGTTGCTCGTTGTGCTCGTGTATGGCGGGCACCAGGAACGTTCCGTGACTAACGATGACGTCAACGTTGATCCTTTTTGTCTTCTTATCGCTTTTACGTACTATTCCTCCGACTGCACGTTCCCGTGGTGCTGCTTTCCTTCGGGACGAGCTCGGCGACCCGCGTCTTATATCGCTCCACGATAAGCCTATTAGTTTCGACCTTGCAGTTTCCGCGTTGCAACGTTTGCTCCACAGTCGAATCAGCCATTTCATACCTGCTCCACACTCGAATCAACCGCCCCGGATCTTGGCATACGCGACTATACGCGATCTTCCGAGGCGACTCCGACCCTCGCGCTAATTATATCCTATGGCAACAGGGACTGGACAGCTTACGTTTTGCGCCTCGGCAGTCAGGCAGTCGTGATTAGCGATTGAAGTTCACCCATTAGGGTGCTCGGACCCCAGAGACATGTCCAAAGCATGTCAGCGACTTGAGTATTTCGCTCAGGAGCAACGCTAGCCGAGTGGCAGTGCCAATCACTTTGGGGTGTAAATAGTGGAGTTTTTGCCTCCTGCTGTATTCATCGTCTTGATCGCCACGCGCTCATCCGACCCATCCCGGCTACCCGACATAACCAAATCATCAACTAATTTCTTTTCGGGCGGCCACAGTTGAACGAACCTTTTCCGTCCTCTTTAGTGCGCCGCGACGACAGTCGTTCTTTCAGGTGCTCGGTATCGCCCATGGTACTATTGTCATTGAAATCGTGTCGGATGTCAAGGTCGTCACAGGCACGCGTTTCGGGAAGTCCGAGGCCACGTTCCTGAACATGCTCAACGTCTCGCCGTTCACATACAGAATGAGTGTTGTGCAGATCTTTGACAACGGGAACGCGTTCGCGCCGGATGTGCTCGATTTCGATGAGCAGATGCTCATTGACCGCTTCATGTCCGGTATCAAGACAATTGCGGCCCTGTCGCTCGCACTCAAGTACCCCACCCTCGTGTCGGTGTCGCACTCGCTCGTCAATGCGTACTAGAACCTCCTTGCCGTCTCGCTTGCAACTGAATACACCTTTGAGAGTTCCGAGAAGGTGAGCATATGTACACCACATGATTACTATATACACACACACTGAAAATCCTGAGTGTCCTCGACACTTTGCTGATTCTATCAACATATGATGGACTACATTTCGCATTTTTTTTATCTGATACTGACTATGCCTCCAGGTCAAGGAGTATCTTGCCAACCCCGAGGCGTTTGCCGTTGCTGCTGTGCCCGTTGCTGCTGCTGCTGCTCCGGCGGCGGAGAAGGAGGAGAAGGCGGAGGAGCCTGCAGGGGAGTCTGACGAAGACATGGTATGTGCTGACTTGTGTTTTTTACCTGTCTTCTCGTCTGATGGTCTCTTCGGTATTCGGTCTGTTCGATTGAGACGTGGTTTGACCCGTAGTAGATGTCACGCTTGTAATCTATTGTATGTCTAGATCCCTTTGATGTCAAGAGAAGAGTTTCGAGTTGGGCCAGGAGGTGAAATGTTTGTTGGTATTAGGTTATATTGAAGAAATGTACCGGGACGTAAAGACAACTCGAATAATTTCCGGAAGATTCAAAAGTTATTCTGCAGGAATGAGAAAGCGAAAACATTTCCGTACATACTCTGGCGGCGGGAAGTAGCCCAGAAAAGATCTTGACACGAGATGAAGCTCGAATTGATAAGTCTGTGTGCGGACACGCGATCATCTAGATGTGAGACTAATGGCGAACTTTGATCACATCCTGTTCCCTTTGCAACGGCAGAAAAAATCTATACAGGATGGGACTGATGAGGGATGCCTTCAAGCTAATGCAAAGTGATCAAATTCCAGCAGACTGCTAGAGTTTGTTATTCGGGTCCGGTGTTTGGGCTACAAGCGTGGTGCGCGACGGCGGAACTGCGGGTGTGGAGAGTGAGGAGCTGGGGTTGGAGTGGGTTGGAGCATAGTAGAAAGGTAGAATGGACAGTAAAATGTATAAAACAGGTAGCGTGAGGCTGGACTAGCCTCACGACGTTATAACCAACAGACGTGATCCCTGGATATCTAGCGCTTGCTGTTCTCTCAACTGCGAACAGAATTTTGCGCTAACACAGACCCGTAAAGAGGGTTTAACAGAGGCCTGTTAGTGGACAATTTAATGTAACTCAGCCAGCGGTCTATTCACGATCCTATCATCCTTTGGTCAAAACAGAGCCAGTACTTAGGTTCAACGGTCCTGGGACGGAGCTTCAGGCATGAATCTGTTTTGAATAACACTTGAAAAACGAAATTCGAATGTTGAAGCCAAAGAAGAACAATAATACCTGACAAAAAATTCTTAGGGCTCCAGACAGTACTGTATACGGGGACGGCCATATTTCTCCATCACCGTACCATATACCATCTCACCAATTCGACTTCCGATGGTCCAACGGTACGGTATGGGCTGAAGTATGGCCGATATGGCATTACGCTGTATTGTTGATTTTGTTGAAGTTTGCTGTGTTTTACAGCTGTTTGAACAGGAAAGCCAATCTTCTTTCCCTGAGTTTGTGTCATGCAGCTAAAACCGCAGCAGTGCATATTTTGACACTTTGCACTCATAATACGAGTGCCAGTGGTAAGCGAGACCTATGAAAGTTGCGAACATCACGAAGGCTCATTAATCACTCCACAAAAGGCCAATCCAAACAAAAAAAATTGGGTGCTCACTCAAGCAGTCAGCATTGACGCTCGAGTTATTCCAGATCAAGTGTTGAGTTCTGATCGATTGTTGATACTTGAGTCCGGGCTACAACTATGATACATCCAGATCCATATTCATAAAATCATCATCTTCGCACCTTGATCCCAAGAAAACCTCGCGGAATGAGATCAAATAATGATACGGCCGTACAAACGGCGAGACGGCCGGATTTTCGACAGCAAAGACGGTGTACGGGACGGCAAACACCGTACCATCAGAAAGTGTACAAGAGGGCTCGACGGTACAGTCGGCAGCCGAATTACGGAGTCGTATAACTGTTATATACAGTTACAGCCAGGAGCCCTAAAAATTCTTTGGGCTATGGAGTGTGTTGAAAAAAATGTTGTTACCTGCAAACTTTTAACTGATGTATGAAGAATTTGATCAGATGAGTCCCACACTGTAGTGAGGGCTGGCGGCGACGCAATACCCGAAAAATGCAACTGCATGCCTGAAAAGGAGGGAGCTGTGCTCGCCATGATGGTTTTGGCCCTAGTTGCGCAGAATAAATCTGGTTTTTAGCCGAAGAAAAAAATTAGACATACACCGTCAGCTGCTGGGCGGGAGATAGCTACGGGACACCCCCACTGACATATCTGACGTGTATCTGGGGTCCTATCACCCTAATGGGCCATTTCTCGCCGCCAATCACGCCTGCCGAAGTTCCGGCGCGTATTTACGAAGCTGTCCAGTCCCTGTTGCCATAATATCCTGCCGCCACCTCCCTGCAACGCGCCACCCCTCGCATCCTCGCTTAATTCCTCGCATCCGTGTACCGGACCCGCACCCACCCTTGTATTCATTCGTTCATTCATTGATCCAGTCCCACATCCGCCCCCCCAACTCACCGATAGCAGGCGAAGCTGAAATAAATCCATTTTCAGCTCAAGCACGGATCAGGCAACAAATCAAGCCTCGGCACTCAGTCTGCAGGTCGAGCACCTATACGGTAAATATGTATACATGTGGCGTGCGCCGCACTCCCTATTCTTAATTATAAGGGTCTGATTGCATCTTTTTCTTTTAATGTCGGAAGCCCCTTTGCTTACTTTTTTCGCCCTCCTCCGCATCTCGCACTAACCAAACCCACGACCAAGTAAGTTAAGCCAGGGTGAATCGAACCTCAGCTGGTATGTATCCTCCAATATTAATTGCAACTACCCGGTTAGCGTTGGGCGTCCCCTGTACCTATTATCCAAACAGAATCAGGGCCCCCCGTTCGATTCGGGGGCGGGTGATGATAGAGGAGAAACTGTTACACCTTTTTCTTCGGTGCTGGACCATCTTTCGCTGGCCCAAATCGAATCATCTTCTTGCACCTCCCCATCGCCAAAGATCTTTGAAATGCGACCACAACCATTCCAAAAGCGCCCGTACTGAAGCAAGTTCGACTTCAGGTACTCGCCCGATAGCGCATGCGCGCGCTGTGCACACCATGCAGTCCCTCGTTCGATTCGAGGTCGGGCCATAAACGTCAAGACCGATTCCAACAGCGTCCGTACTGAAGTAAATCCGACTTCAGGTAGGTATTCTCCCCTCGCCCGATGGCGCATTGCGCGCGCGCTGTGCACACCATCTCCACAACGCAGTCCCGCGTTCGATTCGAGGTCGGGCAATAGACGTTCGTCTTGGTTTTTTTTCTTTAATATTCGAAGACCCGTTAGTTAGAATTCTCATCCTCCGCTGGCCCAATGACCAAGTCGGAGGACTTCCTCTTCCTGCAATGTAACGCACTACCCAGCGCTAGCACTGCTCCTCAATCGCGATCGCGATATCCAGCCTAATACTCAATCCAACGACGACTGGAATAAGCCGGTACGGTTTTGGGTGAGGTAAAGGTAAACCCGACTTGAGGTATACACCTTTTAACCGCCCGATGGCACATCGCGGCGTGCGCTCTGCGCATCATCTGCAAAATGGTGAAGTTCCTCGTTCGATCCGGGGTCGGGAAATGTGGTGCTGTCTTCAAGTTTTTTCGAATCTCAATGTTGGAACGTCAACTTTGGAAGACCCGTGGCTGTTTCATTTCATTTAAATCATCCCTCAGGGTCCCGGCCTTCTTAAAATCCCACAGCCAACCCGGGCCCAGGTGCAGGTCCAGATCAACCACCTCAGCTCAATCCAACCATACAGTACCCACTGACGACTATCAACAGTCTTAGTTTAGTTTTGTTTAAACGTCAGTAAATTCAATTTCAGGTGGGTATCCTTCAGCACCCGGTAGCGCATTGCGCGTAATGCTAATCATCTACAGCAAGGTGTTCCTCGTTCGATTCGAGGTAGGGTGCTTTTCCGGACTCTGATCTTCTGGCAGGCAACCCGCACAGCTCCTTGAACCGCCACCGTCCTTGAGGCATCCGCACGGCAGTTTGCGTGAGGGAACAAGTTCGACTACAAGTAGTAGGTGTTCTCCGAAGGAAGCCACGGGCCGCAGGTTCCTCATCGAGGACTGGTACATGGCAATCCAACGTGGGACGGATTACTAGAACCTGGGATTGGGCCGAAGCCTTTATTGCCAAAGCGCCAATCGGGGGAAATAGATCGTGCGTGCACCCGTTGTATTTCGCTCATCGCTAACGTGAATCCGTTGCTCAGCGCTGCAATGTGAGAGACCGGTGGACGAAGGCATGTACAGTCCACCAGTAAACCTTGGAATAGAATATACTGTGTATTATTAATGCCCTCCGATTTCCTCGTCGAGTTCTTGACCTTCGCCCAAAGATTCTTCTAATTCATAAATCCCGCAGTCACCGCGAGTCCTAAGAGAAACCGTGTAGAACTACAAAATACGGCCGGTAGGAGTGATATATATGCTCGTCTCCTCGTTATTTCTTCTTGAGATAAAACTCCGAACAATCGCACGTCTCTCTTTTTGCCAATTGCCATACGCCTGAGAATATCTGAGCCGTGTTCGTTCATTAGAAAATTACACCGACCATTAAATGCAACGCCTGTCTCACCGCCTCTTCCTTCGCCGCAGCTTTGGAATTCGAAACACCTGTGCCTTGCGTGGAACGGTTAAAATGCGATAATATTAATAACGGCATATCAGGGATCTCTATACCTCGAACCTCTCCATGAACTGGATCAAGCCGCAAGCATCACGACAAGGACGGTGGATATAGCGCCGAATATTAATCGTACCTTTGAGTTGAACGGTCCACATCATTTCATGAGCCGGTCCCGTGGAAATTTCGGTCCAGCTGACACTATGACTTGCTTGTCTGGCCTGAAAGTCTGAGCGAAAGTCTTGGTGAGAGCCAAAGTGGGGGTGTGGTTTTAAAGGCCACCCAGACATTATTGGCACGTACAGTTGTTCAACTGCGTGATAAAGCCTGTGCCATACTTTGAGGAGCCACCGCTGGACAATAAGCTGGGGTTACCTTGCCGACCTTTGACCTGCACCGGACCTTTGAACTGTACCGTATAGTCCTGAACCAAGCGAAAGACCTCCGGTTGAATGTTTTCTTGCCCAAATCTGTCCTGTCTGGTAGTGGGTCAACATCCAGGAGTTAACATAGGCTAACATAGGCCAACTCAGAACTATGGACATACGCGACTTCAGGGGATAAGATTTCCCCGTTATGCTCGTTGATTTCATATTTCCGTCCACACGCAGGATTGGCGCTGAAACGAAACCATTCAACCTCAAGGGATAATCAATAACCAAATTGACATACCATATGAACCACTCCATTGCCTTTGCGTTATCCGGTGGACTGGTGTTACTCTGCGCCCGACGCTCTCTCCAAGCGTGAAATGTCCGTTTAATGATACTCATCTCGACCTGCATACCAGCCTTAACCGTCTCTGAGAACTCCATGGGAGAAATAATGCTGCCTTCGCTGGAGACAATATTATAGTCTCCGCGTTGAACATAGAGTCCGCCAGCTTCCTGTCGGTTCTCCAGATACGCCTTGATGATGCGATCCAGGTCCTTTTCATTTTAATGAAAATCAAGGTCAACGATCACAAAACAGCGGCTCACCGAATACAGATGGCAGTACCGTAGTGAAATTGGAATATTCCCCCCGACTGGATCTACGACGCAGAAAATATTGTCCGACACCCCACGGGCGATGGGAAGGTTCAGAATGGCATCGTGGTACGCGGCGAGACGGTCGCCGAGATGATCGATCTTGTCTCCGACCCGTAGAAGTTGAGATCCGGCGTGGTCTAACTGCGCTTTGAGTCCCTGCGACGTTGCCCTATACAGAACATGTGAGTATTATTTCATCGGGGGAATGGACCGAGGAATCTACAGGTTTAGCATCGACATGAGAGTCCGGATCCCCTTCATGGGTGAAGAGATCTCCGTTCTGAATCTAGCTAATTCATTCTCTTCCGATAGAGCAACAATTATTGAGCCTAGAAAGCCCCTTGGTGCCGCAAGTCTGTCCAGGAGCTGCGCAAGGACCATCCGGCATGCATCGACCTCGGCCCGGACGCGGATGACGACGAGGAGAGTGTGGGTGCTCGATAGGTCAATGTGAACGCCGGCCGCTATGGAGTCGAGGGTTATAAGAATCGCTGTTCAAAGTCTGCAACTTCGCAGCCAGAGCGAGCCGTTCCTGCGATAGCTTCTTACGGCCGTCGGCTCGGAGGAGCTTGACAACCTTGACGGCCAATTTCGCTGTTTCGAGGAGGTCGCCGAAGGACCCGTAAGTCAGAGCAAACTGAGCCATTACGCGAGTGAGACTTGGGGGCACGTAGAAGGAGCTTGCAAGAGGAAGTGCGAAGGATGGAAAGTGTACTGCCTTCGAAGCCGAATGAATGACTGGTTTAACAGCTGTGTGCTATTAATTAACACTCCTGATGCGGCCATTTTTGCCAGAGGATGACGGCACGGCTACGGCACGGGTTCCTACCGTTGAAACACGGCCGCCACGGCCGTGGAACGGCTTCGTATTTTCTGCCACCAGGAGGGTGTAAGCGGGAAGAGAGAGAGCCCAAAGGTCTCCCGCATCCACTCAACACGCTTCATTCGTGACTTACCCCTGCTTTCCCGTCAAAACTACCAAGTTGCACGGATGCCGGCAGTTGCCGGAAGTGGTGGCGGAGTCTGATTTTGGTTTCGAATTCATTTTTGTGCTTTCATTGATTACCGCCATTTTAATCACTGCCACCAATCCAGCGAACATTATATACCTTTAAAACTTTTCCCAAGCTCATTTAAGAGAGACATTTGCCTCTGTCGGCATTGAGATATTGTCAAAAGGCTCACTGTTTCTGCAACTTCAATTTCTGTGAACAAGTTGCACTTTACACGCATCTGGCAGAACAAAGGAGTCAAATTGGATGAAGAAACACTCCTTCCACATTCAGGACCCAGCCATTTATCTGTTACGGCCGTACCGTACACCGTGTCGTCCCATCAAGTGTGAAACTGGTTCAACGGCCGTGTTGCCCACGGGCCATGCCGTGGAAATACCATCGATTTCACAGCCGTGCCCATTACGGCACGGGCAGCAGCCCTAGCTGAAAGCATCACCGAAAGAAGTCATTTTGGCATGTCTTTCAGCAGTTTTGAATACAGTGTTGCTTTCAGCTCTGACTGGGCTCCTGAGAGTTCATCTCCTTTTGTACTTTGCTGACAATAAGAGTAAATTTTCATTTCTCTTGTCTACTGAATTAACTATTGTTGCTTACCATCTTGACCTAGGTCAAGAGATTGCTTTCCCCAGTGTGATCTCGCAGTCACAGGAAAAAAAAGACCACATACTTTTCCATCTGATGAGCCCGCCAACTGAGGAAGTCACTCGACCCCCTCTGACCGCGAGTTCAACTTACACATTTGAACCGAATCACCCCAACACAAGGCCTAATAAATTACCAGTCGTTCAACCAAGGCCACTCGATAGCATATTGGTATACACCTGCTTGGTCTTACTCTGCGTTTGGCCAAGGAGGTCCCCGTTCAATTCGGGGGTCGGGTGATAGAACGGTGGCTAGGTTATTTTTACCTTTCTTTTCTTTTCTTTTTCCTCCCCAGGGCCTCTTAATTCATCTTCCCTCCGCTGCTACATGCCCCAAACATCGCAACCAGCAATGAATCGAATTACTCACTCTAATCATCGGGCTAGGATCGCGGTCACACTCAGCACCAACTTGAACACGTCGATTCGTCTGAATATTGTAGAGTCCGCCGCATTTGAACGAAGCTATTTGAACCCACCATGTAGCCATTCATCCACCTGGTGGAGCATTGGCGTGCACCTGCGCTGGCTAGTCTCGGAAGATTCGACAGCCGAGGTCCCTGTTCGATTCGGGGTTGCGTGATTACGGGTATGCAAAGTCTTTTTGCTTAAATATGTAATTCAATCTCACTCTTCAGACCTGAGTTTAAAACTTCCACAGGTTCAACTGTGCTGTGCACCGCGCTCATAAACGTCAGTGCGTCCATCACCCGAAACGCAAATCAGACTCAGTCCGGTGCGTCTACCGCACAAACCCAACACACCCCGCAGTTATTCCACCACCTGATAGCACACCTGTCACCGCCTGATCATGCTACCGTGTTCCGAAGGCACACAGGAGGCCCCCGTTCGATTCGGGATTGGGTGATAGCTCTTGGATAACTATGGTTTCTTTAGACTTTTTCTTGCCTTTTTCTTTGGTATCTCTGGGACCGTCCAAAGAAGTGAGTGAATCCCATCCCTTTCTTTTGGACTATCTTCGACCAGGTCATATTCTTTTGGGATCAAGTGATGCAAGAACACATTTGAGCCCTCACTCTCTTCCATTGCCTCTCCCGCGCATGCATTATTCTGGTGCAATGGGATTGAATCTGTGGCGCCAGAAAACGTACCTGTAAGGACACCAGGTTACAGAACCTCCCGATCCGAATTCTGCGTCTGCCAATGATCTTTCGTGAGTGGCGGTTCCACGTTGAACTCGGGGTCAGATCATGACTGGCTAGTACGAACTTTTGTCAATGGTTTTCCTTTCATAATAAGGTGTTTTTGACCTTTTCGTTGTCGAAATATGTACTGTCGGATTAAGTCGGAGTTGATCTGGAGATTCCCACGGTTCAATATACGCGAACATGCGAACGGTATTATTTAAGTGGTGCAGGTGAGGCTGTGGAACATAACCATTGTGGAGTTGTTGAAGTGGCTGACACAACATCGGTTAACCCAACTGCATATATATAATGGAGCAAGCCAGTCTATATACTCTAACATTCATAATCATGTAGCCTCGTGCATACCCACTCTCCCTCGCTTCTGTTCCTTGCCATTCAGCCCACACCATCTTTGCGGCGGGGCGGTGCATTTTGTGGTAAAATCCATCTTGGCGCGTTACGATGGGACCATTATCAGCCGTATCATTCAAGCCGACATATACCAGTGAGAAAGTCGAAACTATCTGCATATTCAGAAGGTTGGAGTTCAATGTCTGGACGTTGGATGCCGTGCCGCACCTTGATTTTCCCTCTCATTGGCAATTTCAGTCACATATCTCCGTTATAATACACACATCATTGTTGCTGACAGAACTCAAGGTCGTAACATACATGATCCTAGCCCTTTCATTCAGTAGGTTAAAGACAAATACAAAGCAATAGCTGTTTTATATATGAAATCAGGGGTGGTCCGGGGACATGTCCCTTGCAATGACATGAAGATCCCGATTTTATTTATCTTCTTTCTTGTGCACTGGAGACTCTGGAACGGCTGACACCTGCTGTAGAGGTGCAGTAAGCAGACTTGGCTTGAAATGGGGTTTCAGATTCCCTTCAAGATGTTTCCCCAAATCAGCCAGCTTGCAATCAATTTCCGCAACTGCCTGTGCCTGCAATGATCTCTCAAACAGTGGTCTAGCTTCCATCCAAAAAATAGACGCCCTGTGAAATTCTCCACGTTTCAAGTGCACTTCGCCCAGTGTTCGCATGCATTCGGCCCGACTACAGCGCACATCCATCCATGTAAACCCCTCCAGTGCAACTGTTAAAAGGCTCAGGGCTTCATCATCTGCACCTTGTTGTGCAAGGATATTTCCAAGGAACCACATTGCCTGGTGCACTGTAAGCATGTTTTGACTGCATGTGCGCATTGTGAATGCCAGCAGAATGACGGCCCAGCGTGCAATCTCTGAGTCAGCATGCACAGGATGTGTTGAGTCAGCCAGTTTAGACAAGCAGCGGCGTGAAAGCTCGACATCATTATTGCTGTATGCACTGGTGAATGCTTGCACATATTCAGTATGTGCACCTGTGTTGTCCCCCTCACGGACTTTCAGGTCTGCAGCGAGGATTTGACAAAGTAAGATGCCCCGTGGGGACTTTGCAGTTTGGAATGCATCTACTGCAGCATTGAGGTTACGGGACACAATTTCTGTGCTGGTGCCTGTCACAAGATCCAGTGCAACAATGTTGGCAAGGTTAATTGTATATGTGTACGAGGAGAGCACAGCTGAGCTCTGTTGCAGGATGAGCTCATGGATATGTCGTGCTTCAGCATACTCCGTCCTGAGTTCGTACACCTCCCCCTCCAAATGTGTCAGCCGCAACTCGGTGTCCCCACCTTGCATACCCCATTGTGCAATCAGTGCTTTCCCCTCCTGCACCAATTGAATGCTGTGTTTAAAGTGTCCAAGTTGTGAGTAACACCGAGCCTGCCATTCAATCCCAGAAACCTCTCCCCACACATTTCCGGCAGCAACAGCAATGCTGTGTGCCGCACGGGACAGCCGTAGAGCCTCTGACCAATTTCCGTAATGGGCTTCTGTTACTGCTAAGCCGACCAGTCCTTCGGTTTGTTCCACATGTGAATCACATTGTGATGCTAGTGTGACTGCACGGCTGCATAATATCTGTACTTTTTTGTTATTATAGCCATGTGCGAAATAATATGTTGCTGCATTGTTGTAGAGTCGAGCTAGAGGGGCAGATATAAATCATGGGTTTCTCCACGGGCAAAGGTACTTACCTTCTCCCTCGACATCTTTAATGATGTGAAAATGTTGAATGGCTTCCTCCATATATTTGTCCGGATCTGGGATTGCATAAAAGAGGTGTGCCCGGAAAGCTTCGGCAATAAACTGCCCATGAAGCCTGTGGTCATTGATTTGAGCCAGGATTTCCGGCAGACGAAGCATGAGTGGTGTGAGACCCCGGTCCATTCTCAAATTCAGATGGTTGAATGTGATGATGGCCTGTACTGTGTTCACCAGGTCGGCATGATCACAGTCCAGTCCATGCAGCAATAAATTGTGCAAATTCCCAAGATTTGAGGGTAAGGTGTGGGGTCAATGCGCGGACCAATGAGGAATCATGCAAAGCAGTCATCCATACAGTGACAAGATCAGTGAGATGCTTGCGCAGGGGCTGCACCAAATGTGGTGATGGTGGTCTGGTGCTGTGAATGTAATCCCGGATGGGTGCCAACACCTTTAATCGCCCAGCATGATCAACATAGGCCAGTGAGGTGCGGATCAATGTTGTTTTGCATTTCAAAATTTCAGGAATCGGGGGTTTACTTTGTGCCAAATCGGTATCCAAAATGCCGTCTGACAGCAGTGATATCAAACTGAGAAGATCCACTGCATGAGGCAGAGATGCCATTCGAGGACTTGAAAGGGATAGCATGATTGAAATCTCCAAGTTTGAGCGCTTATCGTGACCTGCAGACAGAAGAGCAGTCTTCTCGACTTTCCAGCGTTCCAGAGTGGCCCGACACCCTTCGGATTCGGAGGACGCAATGGTTGCGATGAGCTGAATGGCAAGGGGGATGTTGTCTGTGATCTCCAACAGTTGGTCGACTTCTGAATCATCATGGATTTCACCAGCAATTTCTATGAATGTTTGGTGCGCAGCATTGGGAGTCAATGGACTCAAAGGACACAAAAATGGATGAGTCCACTGGACCTTGCTGGGCCTCTCGGCACCACGCATAGTGATCTGAAAAATCCAGGTCAAAGGGGAGTCAGGAGATGAGAAGAGGTCATACCAGAAGTGCCACATGTGGGACATCAGTCAGCAGCGAAAGAAACTCTTCCACCTTTGCCCGACCATCCACTGGTTCCCATGGTGTCTCCAAATTGTCCAAGATCACCAGACAGGGTGGCTCCCTGCTCAAATAATGGACAATATGTTTTGTAGATCCCCGGGAGGGGTCAAGGCCAAGATGGGAGGCAACTGTTGCAACGAGAGACTCATTTGTCTGGGCTGAGTCACAGGGGATGAAGTAGCAAGTGGGATATTCATCAACCACCTTGGGATTATGAAGTGCTGCCACTGCCAATGTTGTTTTCCCCATTCCACCGGGGCCTAATATTGCAACCCGCGCAGGTTTTGCTAGAAGGCTATTGACAAGATCCTCGAGTTCCGCCTCCCGCCCGTTCAATATTTTTGGGAATGCAGGGAGTAAAGATAACGAGCCAGAGCTAAATCAGACAAAACAGCAAGGGTTAATTTACCGCTACAATTCGTGGAAGAAAATGACCTGGCATGTAGTGAGCTCCGTCCAACCTGGAAGTTTACCTGAGACTGGTCCTTGAGCAAATTATAGAGAGGATTGTCACCGAAGAAACACCGTCCAATGAGCTGCTCCAGGTCGAAATTAGTTCGAGAAGCTCCTGATGACGCATCTCGGTATCACTGTTCAACTGCGCAAGACCGGAAGCAATGTTGCCTCCTTGTTGCATCTTCGAGCCAAAGTTAGCTGTCCGGCCAACAGTAGATGACAAGTAACAAGCCTCGAAATCCTTTATAACTGCCTTCAACTCGGTTTCGCAAATATCCAGTTGTGTGACAAGTTCACTTTGTTTAAACAGACGCTTAATTGTTCCCAGGTCTCGCTGTGCTCTCAAGCATGAATCAATTTTTTGGAGAGTCCTGTGACCAGACAAAGGATAAATCTAAACTACGAAATTGAAACAACCCTAAATCACTCACATCGCATATTGTGTGATCCTATAGAGCATATTTGGAGATTGAATGTCCTCCGAATGGATACAGAGGCTGGTGAGTACACAGAGTAAATGGTGGATGTCCTCTATAATTCGGAGGCATCGGTCCTTCTGGAATTTGGTGTTCTTCAATCAAATTAATAAGCTCTCCAAAAAATCATCTCCCCGTCAACATCCGCACCTGCACCATAGGAACGATGGTCAAAGCGAGCGTGCATATCCTTTCCAGGAAGGGTATGCGAGTAGCCCCGGCGATTTCCTGCAGTCCGGTTGCAGCCTCCACGGTGTACTCCAGAATTTTGTCAACTGTGGTGAAGTTGTAGGGCATTGGAAAGAATTTTTGATGTGCTGCACACGTCCGCGGTAGATATACCAAGGTACGATACTTTGGATGCAGTGCAGATGATTATCTCCAATTGGACAGCGGACATAGAAGGAGCCAGGCCTTCAGAAGGTTCGGAACAATTGACAGGATTCTATTGTTGTACTTATTGTTGTAAAATCAACCTACAAATGTTGAGCCAGGGTTGGTTCTGCAACATACTAGTACATTGATTTACTCAAAACATTGTCAATTGGTTATGTGCGGTGGATGGACCCGTTGCGAATTTGTGCAAGTCCCAGCCAGCTATTCTGAATGCAGTGTAGATTCCAAGTGGAACAGTTACCGCAAGATAGGCAAATGATTGACATGATGCCGCGAATTCCTGTCGACTGAGACCTCCGTTCCCATGATTTGCCCTGTCCCGACTCCCGAGATATTTAGTCCTTCAAAAAAGAATTGCGCTTTAATCCGGGCCGATTCTTCGTATGAGGTCTCGAAGTGCCTCAGGTTGACGCACTCGTACAGAAGATTTTCATCCAGCTCTTTATGAGTATCAAAATGAAGATATTCCGCTGGGAGCATCAAAATGAAAGAAAAGACCATCTTGATTGCGGTGGTAGGTAGGTAGTGAAACTTCCATTCGTTCGAAACCCGCGATTTATCTCCGCAGATCATCATCTGCTGTGGATGCGCTATAACGAGCACAGGTGTTTTGCCGACATGAACAGCACTTTCCCGTGTAGTACCAGGGTTACAGCGACCAGGTAGCCGCACGGAAAATGTCTGAGAAGGGCTGTTTCAACCGGGCAAAGGCGGTTTCAACGGGTACCGCGAAGTTCTCCCAGGATATTTGTATAGTAACCCGCGCCGGCGACCCAAGCTCTTGTCACTTCCCACATCTTACCTGCCTGCATCTTTCCTCTCTAACCCCCATCTCATATCTGTCTACACATTTGAACTCAAATATTGAACGTCACATCCAAACGTTCAATCACCCGATATAGTGTCTCTAGACAGACACTTTATCATTCCAGCTCGTACCTCGCTTGATAAGTAGTGCATTGGTGTGCGACTAACGACGCTGATGTATCGTTCTTTCATGCGAATCTATGCAGGAGGTCGCCGTTCGATTGGGGGTCGGGGGTACTGACAATGTTTTCTTTTCTTTTTCTCCTTCCAAGCACCCCAGTGACTTCGCGATGGGAGATGTCCAAATTATGTTTGCGACTCGGAGCGGCAAACGAGTTGGTGGTTCCTAGCATCTGTGAAAGATTAAAAGTGCGCTTAAATCCAACCTCAACTTCAACTTCAAGCTCAGTTCGTTAACCACCGGCTCTGGCTTCCACTTTTGAACCCGATTCTTTGAACGCAAGGCCTAATAAATTACCGGTGATTCAACCGCCTGATAGCACATTGGTGTGCGCTCACTGTTTATGATCCCTGCCACGAAATACACATAGGAGGCCCCATCCAATTCGGGACCGGGTGATAGCGTTGCGACAATTTCGCGTTTTTTGTCCGCACACCCATTACATTTTCTTTCATCCAGGTCAATATTTGCGGGCATTCGGGCGCGATTGCTTGTTACTTGGCACAGCACCGAGCCTGCACTCGAATTTGAGAATTTCAGCGTCCTCAACAACGCGTCCGCCTGTCTCGGCTTCTTCTCAGCGTCCACCTCGGGGGTACGATTGAATCTAACGCGCTGCAAAATATACACCCGATGAAGCTTAGCCAGCGACAAACACTTCTAATGACCGATGTGTATTTCCCGGTACGGCGATCTGACAAAATGAGTGCTCAGTCCAACAAATCAACGACTATCGGTTGAAACCCGACTCCCCCCGCATCAATCCGCCCATACTCCCTGGGTACATTCGGGCCTGATGGGTAATTCGCCGCATTAACGAAAACCGTCTGCTCCCCTTCTTCGACGATCAGTTCGTCTGGACCCGCAGCCCGGCTCGTTTGCGCGTTGTTTGGCGTACTGGGCTCATCTCCACGGGCCCACAGATGGACATGTGCGCCGCGCGCCTCGTGGATGTGCCCGAAGACATGCAATCGTGGGCGGAGGGAAGAGAGGCGCGCAGCGAGGGCAGAGCATCCTGCACGGTCGGCTTTGTTGGTAACGTCGAGGATATTGTGCGGAGGGCAGTGTGTAAGGCTGATTGCAGCGTCTTTCAGAAATTGTTCAAGTAGAATCAGTTGGGGAGCTTACAGGATGTCGGTTGAGGGGAAGGCGGCCATTAACGCTGTTTGGACCGGCTCATCTTTTGGCGAAAGAATATCCACAGGCATACGTACCTTCTCCATCCGCTTCATTGTAGGCGAGCGCGCGAACTGGACTGCTGACATTGGGGCTTCTCTGGAAGGCGAGTCAGCAGGGCTCAGCGAACAAACTGAGCTCAATACTGGGGAGCCATACACAGTCCATTCTCGCCCTCCGGGTCGAGCTCTGAATTTGTGTGATTGATCTTGTAGGTATACAATATTTGCTGCTACTGCGCTGGGACCGGTTAAGAGCTCGAAAACTGACTCTGGTGGCTGTTTATGCACATGAAGAGATTGGACAACTCTAAAAGCGGCCGACAAACCTCCCATGTAGCTTCATTCCCGTGGCGTCCCGTTTGCGCCCAGTTGGCATCGTACCATTCACGGTCAAGGATAAAGTCACGATTGCCGGCGATTATGCTGGAGATGAATTTAAGCACCTTTCTCTGGCAGTCTGACTTGCTATGCGAACATTTTAATTTGGTGAGGTAGCGCGAAGAGCCAGGCCATCATGTGGCGCAGATCGCTCAGTGTTCCGCTCCGCGTCAAATCCCCACAATGCAGTAGGACATCGCCATTGGGCACTGGGAAGGTCTTTCCGTGGGTGTCGGAGATGAGGACGAAGCGTGTCCAAGCTTGGCCCGTCGTCGGTTTGGGCTTTGGAAGAGGATGGGTATCATATCCAAGCTGCACTATGCTTGTGGGAGTGACGATGCGCGCACGGTGGGGAAGGAACATCACCAAAAGTGTCCGAAACTGGAAAGGCATCGCCACTTTGCCAAGCCCGATCAAGGCGGCTCGATCTCTTTCAACTCGAGACCTTGAACGCGTCTTGCAAGGTCGCGTCCAGGCCTTGAGACTCCTCACAAATGGGAGCTATGGCTCAAATACTCAGATCTGTGACGTGGCCTTTCTCCAAGTTAAACTCGACTTCATCTCTTTCCTTGCTCTCTCCTCTCGACCACTTGTCGACCACCACCATTGACCTGGATCCTATTCTCGTGGCCGCTCAGTTGTGTATCCTCGCATCTCCGACGTGCTGATGCCCGCGATGTCTCACTCAAAGAACTGTCACCCATCGGACTTGCCGGCGCAAGAATGCTATTGGCTAAAGGTGCGTAGCGCATTCTGGACTGCAGGGCCGCTGCCACCTTCCCATCCCGCCCATTCGCTTCATCTCCCGTCTCTTTCCCTGCTACATTCTCTACGTCGCCTACAATGTCCATTCTTCTTTCGCCCACCTACAATAGCCCTTCTGCCTGCAGACGATCCCCTGTGCAGCGGCGCTGTCTGTGCGTACGTGACGTTGTCTTACCGGTAGCCTCTTCAACCCTTGCATCACGGTTTCCCTCGTACTGCTCGGCATCCTACCTCCATTCCGTGGACTCCTCTATGTCATCGCGCAATTGATGGGTTCCGTCTTGGCCTCGGCACTTCTGCTCGGACTCACGGGAACCTTATCGGTCAAGTATGACATCCATTGCTCCAAGTATCATATGGTTCTCCAGCACTTCACTCCGGCCCGGCACTTCCGTCACTCAGGGCGTGTTCATCACCTGTGCTCTCGTCATCCCGTTCTCATGTTGGCCGCCGAAAAACATCAAGCGACAGCGTTTACACCGGTGAGTTCGATTTTGGTTATCTTCGCTGTTCTGTTACTGATGACTTCATGTGCAGATTGGATTCTGCCTGACCTTATTCTCATGCCACCTGTACGTGTATCGTACGGTTTACATGCATGCATGTGGGAACTCATCCTTGGGAAGTTTCGTGACTTTGTACACCGGCGCTTCGATGAACACTGCTCGATCCTTTGGTCTAGCTCTGGTCTCCGGATTCCCGACTCCAAATCATTGGGTGGTACGTCACTGCTTCTGCCCCGAGATCGCCGCCATGGATGTCGGCCGACAGTACTGGGTTGGCCCCTTCTTAGACTCTATCCTTGGCAGCACATTCTACGCTCTCTGCAAGCAGTAAGCTTCTGATCCGAGTCATCCAAAACGTCTCCTGACTGTGTTCTCGATATAGTTCCAAGTATTGGACGTTGAACCCTCACCAAGACACTGACGATCACACAAAATCGCCTGATAACCCTGTTAGCTTTGCGCAAACCATCATCGAGGACAGAAATATCATCCTAGATCCCCGGGCGCTGGTCGGACAGATGTCGAACGACTCCCGAAGCTCAGTGTTTCCAGTGGGACGTCTTTCGGGGGCCGGAGCGGCTCGACATTGGTACATGAGGGGGGCTCAGCAACTTCTGTGTAGCTTAAATCGGTGGTGTAAACCATCATCGAGGACAGAAATATCATCCTAGATCCCCGGGCGCTGGTCGGACAGATGTCGAACGACTCCCGAAGCTCAGTGTTTCCAGTGGGACGTCTTTCGGGGGCCGGAGCGGCTCGACATTGGTACATGAGGGGGGCTCAGCAACTTCTGTGTAGCTTAAATCGGTGGTGTAATTTCTCCAAAACCTTAAACGCTCTTTTTCGCGACCTGTTTGAACAAGGCGAATGGCGAAGTATTGAGAGCGCAGTGGCTGTTCTGCTGACTGCTGATCAAAAGTCATGACTTGCTGATCATTCATGTGCCAGCATTGGGTATTTGGGGATAGGGCAGAAATTCTGAAGACGCGGTTCGCTTGTAGTTTGAAGTGCAAAAAGATTGAGCTTACAAGCAGGGGAAAAGGTGGAGAATTGAGCCTAGAGCAAGTGTCCTAGTGACAAGTCAACAGAAAAAATGGAAAATCACCCTCACATTGGATTTAAATGTGCGGTGGGGGATTCGGAGAAGACCATCGTGTGCGCATTTCAATCTCCTTCGAATGAGCCAACTCCCAAGCCGAACGGATGCGATTTGAGAGCGGATGGAGTGTTCTAACGAAAATGATCAAAAAACGCCCGAAATGGAAAAAAAAACCGTCCGCGCCTGTTGTACCGCAAAGAGCTGTAACGCACCACCCAGCACTGCTCCTCGATACCCAGCCTAATACTTACTCAATTCAACGACGAATGGAATAACAAGTTGCCTCTCAACGGTACGGTTTTGGGTGAGGTAAACCCGACTTGAGGTATACACTTTAAATTTTAATTGGAGAGTTCACTTTTCGGCTTGCCAAACGGGCTTGGGCTTGGATTTGGCTGTAGATCAAAGCCCAAGCCCGCCGATCGGCTTGCGAACCCGTTTGTCGGCTTGGCAAGCCCGTTTGCTCGCTTAGCCGAGAAACAGGCTTGTGAGTATTTCTCGTCCCCCTCAGACTAGTTTCTACATCTGAGTGGATATGCTATGTACAGTAAGTACATACTTGTAGGGCTTGCGACTATTTGTGGTATTTTGCTCACTGATATGATGATACACTGTCGCCGCCAACAACACAGGGCAACATTGTCAATTCACCTCCAAAACATGGGCTTGTCACACTCACTATAGTCTCATCGTCTCTATGTACTGCCTAAAACCAAAGGGTTTCTCACAAATCGAATCACCGGTCTACTAGAACAAAGTTTTTCGAGACAGTTAGTATTTATTTGGAATGACTCGAGATTATTTCATTATGCTGATGGCAACTCCTAATACGAGATTCAGCGAGTCTCTATCACAAAAGAGGACCCTAACCATTCTAAGGTGGTCTGATCCTCCACCAGTGCATTGGAATTCAGTCTGGCTTGGGCAGCAGAATGGCTTGTATCCAGAGTCCTAAACCATTCCACAGACTGAACACAAAATAAATTGCCCACATTGAGCATGAATACTGAGAGGTTTGTGCCATACATGATTTGGGTGTAGGCGATGAAATCTTGAGTTGACCGATGCGCAAGCCTGTCCAAGTTGAGCACAAGCCCGTTGTCTGATGGCCCGCCCAGTCCACCAGCAAGTTCAACAACACCGGTTCTACTTCCAGTCATGCAACACAAAGTCTTTCTTTTCTCTTTCTATCTCCTTTTGTTTCTGTCAATCTTCTCGATCATTTCTGCCATAATGTCTATCTTGCTGTTTTATTTCCACAACACTTCAATATCAATGGTGAGCCATGCATGCTTGATTATTATTTCTTCAGTGACCCACTCATTCCTATCATGATCATCTGAGTCCAACACTCTCCGCATGTGCCACTCTCATTACAGCAAGTCCTCACTTCTGCTTGAGTATCGCCGCATCCATACTGACCCCTTCTGTAGCTCTTTCTCAATTCTTGAGTGTTACTTGTGTGCCCGAAAGATGTACTAGACCTGTGACATTGCATCCGCACTGGCTCGCTCTTCAACTGGCTCACATTGGCCAGGCTCGTGCATGCAGTGCATGGAGAAGTCCCTCTCCCTTTTGTCCGTAATCCAAAAATCCTCGAGGGGTCTCTTGCGGAATCTGTCAAACACTGTTCTGTTAATCTGTCACCCTCTGCCCATGGGAGTTGGTAATTGAAGCCACCTTGCTGATTAATTTTGACACTGTTTTGTTAATTGATTGACATTGTCCCGCTGCTCACTGCCGTTTTGAACAGTGTTTTCCTAATCCTGGTCCAGAATGGTTGATCAAACACCCGACTCGTCACCGTCGTTGGTACGAAGAAGTGACCAATTCATCAGTGGTGGGTCTCAATACTGTCTGTTCAGAGAATCAGTCATTAAGTGGGATTTTGTGTTGAGACGGGAATTGTTTAAGTAAACCTCATATACATTCTTTCTGTTGTATTTTTGATCTATCAAGTCTGCTCCGTCCTGGGTGAAATCCTTCACGATCAAGAAATACACTTTCACACAATTCAATATTTATTATTGTCACTGCAATGCACAAGCCACCATCTTAGTGTTCTATAAGTTGCAAAAGATGTTCATTTATCAATCTCAATATTTATTTAGAGTTGATTCAATGTATTGAGCCCTTTCCAGACTTCTTTTTCCAGACAATGATCAAATGACGTAATTGCAACTGGCAGAACTGATCTTTCTATGTCTCTTGACTGCAGCAGTGAGCCAATTCATGCAAGTTATGGACTCATGATATCCTTGGGCATATCCCAATAGCATCTTGTTGATTTTGGTGCACAGGCTGTAGTGTAATAAATTGATTTCCGGTTACTTTGGTGATGACAAGTACTATTTCTGAAATGGCTTAGTCAAGCGCACAACCGATTGATTGATTCGGTCCCACTCATGTATATAAACAGTGGTTACGGTCGCATTCGTCAACTATGGCGGTCAGAGTGCACTTTTAAGTTTTCCACATATAATATCACAATTTCTCACCATAAATGTACTTTTGTCCATAAAGTTGCAAGCTCCTCACAATTTGGAAGGGATCTCTCTCTTTTTTTTACCACTCTCCAAAAACAAAGGTTCGAAGTTGGCCAACATATATATGTTGAAGAGTAAAAAGAAACTTTGTTTGAAATCACCACACTAAAACTTTTAACTCTAAAAATTTTGACTAACTCTATAAACTTTGTGTCACTCTACAAACTTGTTGGTGAGCCACCCTACAAAACAAGTTCCATCACTAGGGTCAGCACAGCCACCTGGTAATCAAAGTGCCAGTGATCCAGCCCAAACTGGGTCTCTCGGCAGCTGGTAGCCACTGCCATCACCTGGGCCAAGGGTGGCTGTTCTTGGGGATCAATATAGGCGGTGATCCTTCTGGCGCTTTGATCGCTGGGTGGCTGTGCTAACCCTAGTGATGGAACTTTTTTTGTAGAGTGGTTCACAGAAAGTTTGAGAGGGACAGAAAGTTTTAAGAGAGAGTTGAATAAAGATTTAGAGAGGAGTGAAAAGTTTACAGAGAATGTTCCAGAATATATATAGGTACCCTGCCATATATATGTCGGAACATTTTTTTCTTAGAGTCCAGCGGGATTCCTTCAGGATTGTGAGGGCACTCAGTTTCATAGCTGAAAGTACATTTATAGCGCGAAATTATGATATTATATGAAGAAATATTAAAAGTGCACTCTGACCGCCATAGTCAACAGCTTCTTCCCCACACACTGCAAAAATGCCCGTAGCTTCACTCATATCTCTCCCGGCTGAGTTGTTGCAGGAGATTGGCAGCCATGTAAGTTGAGTCGGCTATTCACCGGTTCTGTTCCCTCAAAGTGGTTTGCAGTGGCTGTGGGACCAAAAGAATATCTGCACAGTGTGCAGATCCCTCAGAGTTGCCATTAGCCCCCTATATTTCTCAACTGTCACGATTCTGCTCTCCGGACAGCGGTCGGATAAAGGGCTCTGTCAGCTTGAAGCCATTGCATCCGGAGAAAACAAGTTGGTCAACCTACGCCCGGACTCTGAGCATATCTGCCACTAATTATTATTACAACGACGGGATTCTGGAGGAGGAAAATAAAAATGTCTTCTTTCAGCGAATTAAAACAGTCCCTTGGTCCTGCATTGGCCTCATTGAAGCACATTCGAACACTTTTGTATGTCGACAATTGTCCCGTCTACGTGTACTGCTGACACAACCCGCAGGTGGGCTATCCGAGAGAGCCATGACTATCCAGAACGGACCAACAACATCATCCTTGACACTCTTCCCTCCTTCTCCAATTTGAACGACCTCTCGTTGTCCAGTGACTTACATACTGTTATGTCGAGAACTGGTCTTCAGGGATTTGGTCAATTGGGCAACTTCCACAAACTTATGCTGTCAGGGACCGATTACGTTCCTGATAAAGTGTCATCCAATGGCTCTCTCGAAATCTGCAAAGCAATCTCTCGGAGCCCGCAACTCACCACATTGCATCTCTCTGCATCCAGCGCTGATTTCTCCCCAGTATGGAACATCCCATGCATGGAAAGCATACACATCACGGACCTTACCCGCATCTTCTGTGACTCATGAGATGTTGCGCTACCTCTCTTCCTACTCAGGATTGACACAACTGACGGTGGACGGCCCCGCGAACGACGTCCCCCCGTCGGAGGAACTCGCCTTGGCAGACATGTTTTTCCTCTCTGCGCTCACGAAACACGCAGAGACACTCGTTCATCTCTCCTGCAGTGAATCAGTAGAGGGGAAATGGGGATTCACCCCTTCAAACTCAGATGTGCTCTCCTGCATGCCTCGCCTCAAACTCTCATGACGACTGTAAACATGGCCGACCTCTGTCAGAACGGGGACACAGTGGTATGTCAATGCTTTATTCATGGTCAGTGTTGCTGAATATTATATCCTAAACATAGGAACTCCTCCTTGACACAATCCCAAACCTGCCCTCCCTCATCTCCATCATCATCATCCCATCCATGTTGCGTGTTTCACATCCCATCTGTGGTGGTTTCTTTGCCAACCATCGCATCGGAAACAGCCAGCACATCCGACAGATCATGCATGCTTATCGCTCCACTGTGCCTCTCCACCTGGTCGTTGATGCAGGGAATAGGTGGTTCGAACCAAAGCTTAAATCTGATGAAGAAGGTGAGTGGTGGGGGTATGAGAAGATTTCTGAGCCCAATAGGGGGAGGTGCATAGGCCGGATCGGTGGAGCGATTGCGTCCGACTCGGAGTAGTACGTGCGGGTTCAGAGGACGTGCACAATTATCTGTCGGTTTGTATTCATGACTCGGCATTTCACCTCCAAAACAGAATATGAACCATTATTCAGATTTTATGGCTCCTGTTCTCATCTTTTTAGAAACTTTTTAGGCGTCCACTGGGATCAAAATGCTGCGCCCTCAACAGCTCCAGCACCGCAAACACCTTATTACATGAGAGAAACTGCATCGGAGCAACGAGGCGTGCCTTGAAAGACAAGGTAACGTGGACAGGGTAGGCGCTACTAGTAGGTGCCACGCTACTTGTTATTATTATTATGCGGCCTACAAGGGCGCGTCATGTTCTATGGGGTCATCGAGGGTTTGTGAGGAACTTTGGGCCACTTGTATAGCGATTATGCAAATGCCTACCTGGAGGTTCAAAACTTTAATTTCCCTCAAAACCCATTGTCGTTCGCTGCTGTCATTCGCTTTATGAGACTGCCTATTGCACATCAGGATTTAAGCATAACTTAGATTGTAAGTACTTACCCCACTCAATCTCGGGCACATCACAGCGGGTGGTAGTACCTTTGCTAAATACCGTAATTCAAGGTATCAGAGGCAGTAATACCCGGACAGAAATTGAAGGAGCACCAGTTGTTACTGAGAACGGTGAGGGGTGAGCTGCTCAGTCCAAGTGGAACATTGATGCCCCCGAGGTCGATGCTGAGAAAACCAAAAACCACCCCAGCAGCAATACCAGAGCCGAGCAATAATGCTCGTGCCTCACATGAAGTTCCTCTCATTCCTCTCAGTATTCGCGAATTCATTTGATTTTCAATGTTTCCAAGCATTTTTAACAATGAAAAAACATTAATGCATCGAATCTGGAATGTCACGCATATACTCTAAAATTTCCATTCAATTTAAATTTTTTTGAATCTCGTTAACTTCGAGACGAGAAGCCAAACTCCATACCGCTCCTATGCTTGGCTCCACGAGATGCCAGAATGACACATGTGCTGAGAGTCAGCAAACGGCGGCATCATCCCCGGGCCGCGCCTGGGCCGCACTGTCAAAAGCTATGACGATGATCTCTCTGCCATCTGGCATCTCCTGCATTGCCTCCTCCCGACAAGCCCTTAGCTTCCCCTCCTCATTGTCATCCACGGCCTTTGAAGAGTGCCTTCATCCCTCCTGGATGCCGCGTACCCACCGGAAACTTGAAGCCAATCCATCATGAGGTGTATCTCGAGCTCTCAAGCCAAGGAGAATCCACTGTGAAGTTAGCCTAGGTTTGCGATCAAACAGGAGGTTGATGGTATCCTACAGTAGGTTGGTGCCAATTTCTGTATCCTACCGTAGTTTGATAGCCATTGTAGGTTGATTGCAACTATGAACCTAACCAGAGTAGCCAGAATGTGAACAATCTACAGTAGGTTGTTCTCTAGGTTGATTTCGGGCAGCCTACTGCAGGTTGGTGTTAAGGTTGTTTCCAGTAGGTTGATCACACACAACCTACTGCAGGTTCCTGTGAAGGTTGGTCTCCTCGGGTTGATTATTTGCAACCTTGCTTTGAATGCTTTGTAGGTTGATCAATTGCAACATGCATACATGAGGGCATTAGCTAGTCATACCCTTCCACCTTGGTTCTATCAGCCTTTTCGTTGTCGTTTGACTCAGTTAGATTTGGATCTTCAATAGAGTTGTTCACAGTTCCCTTTTTCTGCCCTTTTCATTCCCTTTTTCATTCCCTTTTTGCTCCCTTTTTGCTGCCCTTTTTGCTCCCTCTTTCCTCTTTTTGTTCCCTCTATGCTTTGTTACCCATTTCTTTTTGCACCCATCGAACCCCCTCCATCTTGAGCATGCTGAGCATTGATACTAAGCATACTAAGCTGTGTTTCATTGCCTTTTCTCTCTACATGGGTCAAAGAGATCAGAATTATGTAGCGATCACGGAATTGACCGGATGCAGGTCTCTGATTCATGCATTCAGCTGAATACACAAAGCACACAAATGGGCTGTCTATAGGTAGAAGGAAAGGGAAAAAGGGAGCAAAAAAGGGAGCAAAAAGGGAAGAAAAAGGGGATGCATGTGGGGGGATTCACAGTAGACTTTTTCCTGCCCTTTTTGCACCCTTTTTTCGTGAAATTCTTGCAGTTTTAGAGGTATTGACTTAGTTTTTTCCCTTTTCTACCCTTTTTACATGCCAGATGCTAAAAGGGAAAAAAAAATCCTGTGAAAATCGACGGGAAACTGGAAAAGGGTTGAAAAAGGGAACAAAAAAGGGCGGAAAAAAGGCTACTGTGAATGGCCCTAATGTCCCCAGCCATCTACTCCACTGCATCGGCTGCTTTGCGCACGGCTTGAAGACTTGTGAACACACTGTCAAGGCCGGCCAGAAATGCAAAGCATTCACGGTCATCGTGGCAGGCAACATGAAGGAAGTCATAAATGATATTCATGTTCGATTTAAGTGCCTCGTTGAGCTTCTGTGAATCCAAAACTCATTGACTTGTATAATGTGCATGTTTGGTGACGATAGCATTGAGTTCGCGTCTGATGCGCACACGCTGAGGGGTGTGAGGGGTCATGGCTGCCAGCTGATTCCAAAAGTGTCCGTACTGAAGTAAGTTCGACTTCAGGTAGGGATTCTTCCCTCGTCTGATAGCGCATTACGCGTGCGGCCGTGCTCATTCAACCGGACTAGTCATGGGCCCGTCGTTCGATTCGAGGTCAGGACATGACATGAATTTCGTTGCGCATTTTTTATTCGTCCTCCAGTTTTGTTAATTTTTACTTTGTTTCATTCTCGCCGGACTCCAGTCCAACACGCCGTAATCAGCGCCAAGTTCAACACGCATCAGCGTTGAGTAGGCCGGTCCATAATTCTCTAACCACGAATACATGTATATGTTATAACCACAATTAGATCAAGTGAAGCGGTTCGCCAGTGCCAATGGCGCATTTCATTTAATCTTCCATTTTTACCTACAAAAAGTTTCATCGGACAACCGCAAGCCCAACTTCAGCACCTACAGTTCCAGAGCCCAGTGGCACATGGCGTACCACACTCTCCCAAACCAACCCACGGTCGATTCGGGGTCGAGTCATTCTGCGGAATAGGCTCCTGTTTTTGTTTCATTCGCTAGTGTCTCTACGCTTGGACGTCGACGTCTCGCAGCCGCAGGAAAAAAAGACCATATACTTTTTCTTCTGATGCGCCCGCCAACTGAGGAAGTCACTCGACCCTCTGACTGCGAGTTCGACTTCCACATTTGAGCCGAATTACCCCAACACAAGGCCTAATAAATTACCAGCCGTCCAACTACTCGATAGCATATCGGTATGCACCTGCTTGGTCTTACTCTGCGTTTGGTAATGGAGGTCCCCGTTCAATTCGGGGTCAGGTGATTCGTCGGTGGCTAGGTTATTTTTGCCCTTCTTTCTTTTTCCTCCCCAGGGCCTCTTCGTTCATCTCCCCCCTGGGCCTCCGCTGCTGCATGCCCCAAACATCGCAACCAGCAATGAATCGAATCCCCAATCATCGGGCCAGGATCGCGGTCACACTCAACACCAACTTGAACACAGTGCTGGCATCGTCAATTCGTCTGAATATTGTAGAGTCCGCCGCGTTTGAACAAAGCTACTTGAACCCAACGTGTGGCCATTCATCCACCTGATGAAGCATTGGCGTGCACCTGCGCTGGCTAGTCTCGCAAGATTCGACAGGCATGCCGATTCTGAGGTCCCTGTTCGATTAGGGGTTGTGTCATTACGGGTATGCGAAGTCTTTTTGCTGAAATACATATGTAATTCAACCTCACTCTTCAGACCCGAATTTAAAACTTCCACAGGTTTAACCGTGCTGTGCACTGCGCTCATAAATGTCAGTATGTCCGTCACTCGAAACTCAAATCGGACTCAGTCCGGTGCATCTACCGCACAAACCCACCGCACCCCGCAGTCATTCCACCACCTCATAGCGCATTGGTGCGCACCTGTCACTGCCTGATCATGCATATGCTACCGTGTTCCGAAGGCACACCGGAGGTCCCTGTTCGATTCGGGATCGGGCGATAGCTCTTGGATAACTATGGTTTCTTTAGACTTTTTCTTGCCTTTTCTTTGGTATCTCCGGGACCATCCAAAGAAGTGAGTGAATCCCATCCCTTTCTTTCGGGCTATTTTCGACCGGGTCATATTCTTTTGGGATCAAACTGAAGCAGTTTTCTCTTCCATTGCCTCTCCCGTGCATTATTCTGGTCCAATGGGATTGAATCTGCGGCGCCAGAAAATGTACCTGGAAGGACACCAAGTCACAGAACCTCCCGATCTAAATTCTGCGTCTCCCAATGATCTTTCGTGCGTGGTGCTTCCACATTGAACTCGGGGTCAGGTCATGACTGGCTAGTACGAACTTTTGGTTTTCCTTTCATAATAAAGTGTTTTTGACCTTTTCGTTGTCGAAATATGTGCCGTCGGATCAAGTCGGAATTGAGATGCACAAAGGGTTCCAAGGCAGGGAGGGCCCTGGGTGAATCCAATTATTGCTGTAGTTGTTATCAACCACTCCGAGTAGCAAGTTAGAATCAGTGCTCGGATATCACGATCAACGCGTTTGAAGTCGAGGGCCTGTATGTATCTAGGAATCCGGTACATACCATGCCCGACCTAAAAGGTCGAGCGCGACGAGCTCCACCCTTGTCTCGCCGCCGCCCAGCTCCGCCTCTGTGTCTTTCCCGTACTCCCCGTCTTTTTTGCGCACCCAGCGTGCGACTCGGGCGTCGAGTTCTGCGCGTTCACCAGCGGGGTCAGGGAAGGGGATGACTTTGACGGGACACCAGGCGGATTCGACTCTACTTTCGACTCGAGCTTGGGCGTAGAGGCGGATGTAGCAAGAGAAGTAGGGGAGGGAGAGGCATAGGTGGTAAGGCCCGGGGTGCGAGAAGCGCTCCCAAGCCCGGGGCTGGTGCGCCGCGCGCAGTGGGGGCGAGTTCTGGTTCGGAAATGGGGGGGGGGGAAAGGGAAGGGGATGGGTGGGTTTTGAGTAAGAGGAAGGAGAGGGGGAGGGCGGGGAGAAGGGTGGGAAGCTATTTATTCCGGTATGGTGTGGCGGTTTGCTTCAGACTCGGTGCTGGATGTTCATTCAGACTCGTGCTGCGGAGGATTCAGAGATTTTTACGATGATACCCCACAACACCACGACAATACGTTACAACTTCAATTTCGATTTCTTAGTTCAGCTGGCATGCATGTTCATCTACTCTATAACATTTTTTATTTCCCTTCTACTTAGATATGTATGCGGGCAAGCGTAAATCATCTCTCGGCTGGCCATGGGTGCGTCGACCGCCCCAGCGACTTGGATACAAACAAGCATTGGGAGGAAACATTGAAAGCCTGCCAGTGGGCAGACAAAACTGATGTTGGTACGGGTAACCGGGCTTTGGCAATATTTCCACACCTTGCAGTTGAGTTGGATGGGCAATCAATTTCCCAAGCAGGAACACTGCCGCGGGGGGACACATATAATATGCAAGCCCCATTTTTGATCCCTATCTCATAATTAATCAATATAATTAATCAATGGCGGACACAGCCAGAAGGAACAGGAACATGAACAGGAATAAATGCACCTGGCAACAAAGTACGCCGCAGGTACATTCAACAAGGCAGTGCGCGCACATAGTACTTGACCCAAGAATGGTAACTCCGACAGGGACACTGCTGTGGGGGGACACATATAACATGCAAGCCCCATTTTGATCCCCATCTCAAGATGCCCCGTCAATCCACCCTCACGGAAATTCGTGTCACCAACATTGTAGAGTACTTGACCCTTGCCCTAACACTTCTTAAGGAGCTGAATGATGCATTTGGGCCACCATTTATTCAACCCATTGCAAATACCATTAAATCCTTGATTAGCATGGCTCAGGTGAGAAAGCTTGAACATTAGTAATTGGACTTACAGGAAGGCATAGACTGAAACAGAATAAAAATGAATGTGATCAGCTGATGGAGAACATTCATCCAGTCCTCTATGCAATTATCAGTCTCTACCTGAAGTCTGAAACAGTTGACTCCCTGGCTCCTGTAATGCTGGACAATATTGGGATGTTCATGGGGTGAGTTGGGTCCAGTCAGGAGATAGAGGCTGATGAACTTTGTACCTCTCTAGAACTCTTCACAAGATATATGCCTTTCTTGAGGCACAACAGGATGGAAACAAGCTCAAGCACCTGCTTCGTCATAATGAAATGCAGAACCTACTCCAAGGTTGTCATGCAGGATTAGACCAAGCTGCAGAAGTCTTCAACGTGTGGTCTATTCATATTTTCTTACAAAAGGTTGATTGACTGTGTTTAGATTACCACCAGGCCGGCAATGATAAGTGAAATTGATGCTATAAAGGAAACCACCCAACACATGCATGAAGAGTTACTTGAACTCATTCAGACACAGTCAGATGCCAGTACAACATCAGACAGGTCATCAGTATGCCACAGTTCACAGCCTGTTCACCCCCAACTCAGTGTGAGGCAGGTTTATCTGGGTTCGAATGACTCCAAACATAGGTATTATGCCCTATCTATCAATGAATTCTTTCTTACACTTGCTCACAAGTTCAACTTCATTTTCAATGCTCCCTTCAAAGCCCAAGATCTTTCATGGTCGTGAATCAGAGGTGGAGAAGATCATGAAAATGCTCAGCCAGGAGTCACCCCGAATTACTATTCTCGGAGGAGGTGGAATGGGAAAGACAAGCCTTGCAAGAGTGGTTCTACACCATCCAGACACTTCTGCAAAATTTGAAGACAGATTTTTTGTCAGTGCAGAATCTGCAAGCACCAGCATTGAACTTGCTGCCCTCATTGGACTACATGTTGGGCTGAACCCAGGTACTGATCTCACACGACCTGTTGTTCAGTACTTGTCATGCAAGCCATCTTGTCTTGTGGTTTTGGACAACCTTGAAACAGTGTGGGAACCAATCCAGTCCCGAGGTGGAATTGAAGAATTCCTTGCACTGCTCACAGCAGTGAAGCATCTTGCACTCATAGTATGTCCTGCCAGTGGTCTGTTTTTATTTCTCTAATCTCTAGCAGATTACAATGCGAGGAGCAGAGAGGCCTGCCAAAGTCCAGTGGACTCACCCATTTCTATTGCCACTCCAACGTCTGTCAGTTGAAGCTGCATAGCAAACCTTTATGGAGATCACAGATAATGTCTATGGAAAGGAGGAGATAGAGAAAATCCTCCAATTCACAGATAATATGCCCCTGGCAGTAGACCTCATGGCTCATTTGTCTGACTATGAGGGCCTTACAAATGTCTTGGCTCAATGGGACACTGAGAGGACAGCACTGCTCTCTGTGGGCTAGGACTGAAAATCCAATTTGGATGCATCCATTCAGCTCTCCCTTTCCAGTCCTCGAATCACATCCAATAGCAAGGAATTGTTGAGCCTTCTCTCAATCCTCCCTGATGGACTCTCTGATGCTGAACTGGTCCAACGCAAACTTCGAATTCCCAATATTCTCAGTTGCAAGTCTGTGTTACTTGCCACATCACTAGCATATCAGGACAGCAATCAGTGGCTCAAGTCACTGACACCTGTACGAGAACATGTCCACCAGTTCTTGCCTCCATCCATAGCCCTCGTGCAATGTCTTCGCAAGCTGTTCTATGCACTTTTGGAGCTGTACAAGAAGTATAATGGAGAGCAGCTGAGGCCTGTGATTAATCAAATAACCCAGAATCTGGCAAATTTCCAAGAGATCCTGCAACAGGGGTTATATGACAATGCTTTAGATTTCAGAGATACCATCTATGGCATGGCAACACTGTGCTCATCCTACAGGATTACTGGATGTGGTGCTTGTCACTAATAGAGTGTATTCAACCCATCATACCTGGGCTGAATGACCACCAGCTGAAGATTCAATTTAAGAAAGAAGTTTTGTATTCATACCACTACTACTCCACCTTTGATAGGGAACAAATCATAACTCAGGCAATAAGTATTCTTGAGCTTAGAAAAAATCCTCTCCTTGAATGTGAGTGTTTTTCCTTCTGTGGCCATTGTAATTTAATATGACCCCATCTTAGCCCAGTTCTACACTGCAGTGGGTACCTATTTACTTGGCTCTAGATGTGATCCACCTCAAGCTATGCAGTTTTCCCAAAGGGCACTAAAATTGGCAAAGATGTGTTTAGACAGCAGTCACAAGTGCGATGTTTTGATAGATATTGCTGAGCTCCAATGCATGACTGGAGAGTATTATAGTGCCCAAGTACATGCCGGTGAAGCACGGAGGCTATCCCAACTGTCTGCAAATTTGTATAGTGAAGCAAGAGCACTGTGGGTTGAAGCTGGGTGTTTGACATTCCTAGGTAACTTCAAGCAGAGTACAGACCAACTACACAGAAGCAGAGTGATGCTTGGTATCTGTGGCCTGGCTGGTGGGGGCCTAGACCAGGCCATTGAAGTATCACTGGGAGAGATCTATCTGCAGAAGTCAGAATATGCTGAAGCCAGAAATATTTACAATCACATAGTTGAAACCCATTCTCCTGAGCAAGATCCCATTTCCTATGCATTTTCACTTCTCAATATTGTATATATTGATACACTGTGTAGGGCAGTGGATATATACTGCAAGTTGAACAAAGCAAAAGATATTCTTAGGCATCAGATTTCTCAGACAGGGATTATCTACTCAACCATGTTTGAGGCTGATCTGGAGCTCAGGGAAGAGAGGTTTGACTCAGCAAAAGTTAAATTGCAGGAACATCTTCATTCCTTGTGGGGAGCAGACCATCAGATTAAATCATTCTGCTTGGAAAGACTTGCAGATATCAGAGCTTGGCCACCTTCTGAATGGGACACCAGATGGCCAGTAATATACTGTGGACATGCCTACAGATCCAAAGACAAATTGGAACTCCACAAAGCACTTCTTTTTCTGGGAGATGTGTTCCTTGCCACCAAAGATGATGAAACAGCCACCAATCTCTATATAGTGGCCCTCGAAGGATTCACCCACATGGATGTACATCACAGCAGAGCACAATGCATGGTACGTCTGGGAGACCTAGCAAATGAAAAAGGCCATACCTCAAAGGCAATTGGCTTCTGGAAAACAGCCCCGCCCACTGTTTGAGCAGTCATTGCAGGCCAAAGATGTGGCTCAAATTGATGTCAGGCTTTCGACTGTGGATAAAGCTCATTGGAAATCTTTGCTGCAACTCACCACTTTGAGTGTGCTGGATCAGTCATCGAACAGAGAAACATCTGAGATTCAGGAGGTTGAAACTGTATGTCTTGATGCCTCCCCAGAAGGTGCTCTCTCCACCTCTGAGACAATTCCATACTAAACCCTGTTCTTATGTACTTCTGCCTTGTATTTATATTACTTGGATATGCTAAATTTTGTTTATTTATTTATATATACTTTCAAAGACAGTTCCATTGAAATGGTGCACTAGAGTGTGGCTGTGTGATCTAATGAAACCAACTAGAGAGTGAGGCAGACTAGTCACTAATCACAATCCAACCAAAATCAAAATCAAACACTAATTCAATCTCAATACTCAGTGTGTGTGCATGTTCATGGAGGTAGGGTATGTATCAAGAGGTTGAATTGCTTCAGGGTATACTCTAAGTGGACTTTTCTTTCATCCTCCCACCATTAGTGCCCAGTTGTTGTTTCTGCTCAGGTGACTCCGGCTTTCCATGAGAACAAGCTGTGTTGCAGTCCATTCTTCAATCTATTGTAGTGATGATTATCTGTTGCTCAGGGCTGTAAAATCTCCAGTGGATTGTGACACCAGGCCAATCTTATTAAGTATTCAGTCAATTATCTCATTTCTGGTACTTGCAGAACCAATGCTGTTCACTGCCCTTTTCTACCACTCCCCATGAATAATGTGTTAACCTGATGAAACAGTGCACTTGATAAACAACTAGAAATAGCTTCGGTTCGGGATTGCACAGAACAACCACCAAAACAACTCCACTACAAATAATTTTATTTCTTTAAAGATGTAAGTGCTTCTCTTTGTGAGTTCGGGTCTGAGCTGTAGTATGCACACAGGGGGCAAAAGAGTTGGCACCTGTCATAATGGCATCCCAACGGCATCCCAGCAGCACTTGCTGTGTCTTTGTCACAGACTTGATGGGGAATATGTCATTATCACTGATGATATATATTAATAGTACTATTAGTAGTCACCTTGGACTTTGTTCCTGGAACATTTGGCATGATCTTCAGATTGGGCAAAAGCTTCCCACATGCTGAAAATATCTTGAATTGAAGATATTAACACTTCTGCTGTGATTACATAAAAAGGATTTTGTGTTTAAGTACAGAGAATTAAGAGGGTCAGCATACAAGCTAAACTAAGAAACTGTTGGATTCCAATACAAATACACAATATTTATTTGCATCCCCTATTTAATGCCCAATAAACTACTATAAATTGTTTGCTAATGCCTGGATAGGTCTGTGAAGGTCTTGTCCATGCTGATAGATGAGTTATGACATGTTTAGGTTCAATGACCATCAAAGTCTTGTAAGGTTCAATCTCTACCAGAGTTGTCATCATCTGAGGAAAATGATTGTACAGGGTATTAGAAATGTCAATAGGATGATGAGCTGCAACAAAGAGGAATTTCCTCAGGAATCCATGGAAAGGAATTTCCAAAATCAGCTTACTTACTTCTGTTTTTGATTCATTTGTGTTAGGCTTCCGAAACTGGATCAAGCTGTTTGCATGGTGTGAAGAATGACAACCATATGTGCACCCATGTTCGTGGTACTCCTTGAGTCGTTTGGCATTTGGAGGCAAAACCATAGCCTGATATTCTATGTCCTGGATAGCTCAGCCAACTAAGACTTGTTTCACCGGCAGAGTTGAGGTATGTCAAGACAGCCTGATATTCTTTTGGAGACATCTTGAGCACTTTGGAGAGATACAGACCAAGATCAGAACCATCAAGTTCCTGAGGTTTTTTGGCTTGGTTGTATCTTTTACATCCAGAATTTCGGCAAACTCCTTCAAGACCGGATCCTGAAATTCTGAATTGTGAAGGTGGGCAAGAAGCCAGCAACAACGAGCCATCTGCTGAAGCATAGTGTAGTCCATGTCATCCACAGTACATAATGAGTAGTTGTAACTCAATCTAAGGACCAACTCACAGATATGATGTTTTGTTTTGACCCTCTGAAGCATACCATTCAATTATTCACCCCAGAACTCATTCAAACCGGCAACTGGGCCCCAGTACTTGAGGATGGGCTCATTGTGTACTGCATAGTGGAGGTTTGGAGGCTCTGGACAATCCACATACAGTGCCACCGGGCACCTCTCGATTGCCGGATAAGGGAAGACTGATGGGATTCAAAGATGACCACGGATCATTTTCTCCGATTCACGTAGGTATTTGGAGACACCCGGAAATGATAGATACATAGTAGGGCTTCATTCTGATAGAAAATCTAAGAGATTGAGAAAGATTTCAAATTTTTGTCTCTCGAGAAAGTGAAACATGTGGGAAAATAGCTCGGCACGGCTTCGGCATAGCTCAGGCGCCCTCTTAAACCGTTATAAATGCTCTAGTAGGAACAAAGGAGTACACATTTAAGTAGATTTAAGGATTTCAACATCACCAACAGGAATACGGCGATGAGACGATATTTTTTTACAGCACGTGCAGCTTGTTGCGGATTGAGACCATGGCGGTAAGCATCCATGTAGCGGTAGCAGTGTCGAAAATAGCGGCGGATGCTGTCCAAGGAAACAGCTTCAATACATTCTGGAATGAGTTTTTTGAGCTGTAGGAAATGTGCCATCCGCGCGCTCACGGAAACCTGAGGCCCCGAGGGAAGGTCAGACCAAGAGAAGAAAGTTGAGGAAGCACTTACGACGCTTGATTTGGGCCCACACCATCTCGATTGGATTCAGCTCGCAATGAAATTTGGGGAGGAAGAGGCAGATGTGACCCCGCTTTTCAATCAGAACCTGCAACAGTGGCTTTTCTGCCTTAAAATCGGGCTGGCACTCGAGGGCACGCTGCATGCAGCAATCTGCGGGGCGATTATTGTCGTCATCGTCTTCAAAGGCCCCTTCTCCTTCTGCTTCTTCGGCATCCAGCCCTTCATGGCGCGCTTTGGCTTCCAAATCGCGTGCCTTTTGGGACTTTGTGCACTCCCGACAGATCCCGAGCGCCATTGAGCCGTTTTTTGCGCTTTTGTGCTGCTGCATTCAGCACGTCCAATAGACCTCTTTCCCTCAAAACCTGCTCCATCCCCTTTGGCTGACCGACCAGCGACTTACCCTCCGCGTCAACTGCATTGTCACCCAGCTCGAAGACCATGCTCTGGCGTTCACCAGTTGCGGGGTTGATTGTGGCATGCATTTTCGGCTGCTTTCCCCCTGGGGAACGATTCATCTTGTGGGCGACGAGCACATCAACAGCAAATGCCTCATGGGCCGAAGAGCAGTCAAAAATAAACACCGCCCGGCCATCGGGATATTTAGCTTCGAAAATGTCGATTGCACCTTTAGTCTGCAAAAAAATAAGTGCCAGTTCAGTATTTATGAAGGAAGCTTACCTGCGCTATCAACTGAGGCATGTCCCAGTATGGATCGTGCCCAGCACCCGGATGGATTATGCGACAGGCGTTGTAGTGTTCGCATCGGTAACGTTTGAATGGCGCGGGGGGTGGGGGTGGTGTCCACTCAAGTCCTTCCGCCGTACGATCAGTTGCAGGTGGTGCTTTGGCAGGCTGCTTCTCCTTTGGAGGCTTCTTCTTCCTTGGCTTCTTCCCCTGCTCAAGCGCTATCCGCTCTTTCTCAGCAGCAGCGGCAGCGGCTACTGTCACTGCTGCCAGACGCACACGCTCTGCCTCGAGTTCCGCAGGGCTGAGTGGCCGCTTCGGGAGCAGCTCTTCGCACGCGATCTCCTCGGGGGTCAAAACAAGCCGCCCGCAGTGCTCAATAATAAAGTCGGAGATGTGGATGAGGCGGCCACGGCTCTTCTGCCGCAACTCGTGCTGGTCGTCGGTTTCCCAGACGAAATGACTTTGTTCGTTGGCATGAACGGTGGACTCGTCGTGGAATATGGTGTAATAGATGATGTCCCCAGGCTTGAGTTTCGGGGGAATTTCCTTGAGATTGCTGGTGGTATCCTTGCCTTGAGAGGCGCCGGCTTCGGCCTCTGTTTCGTTTTCGTACTGATAAGTGTTTCTAATTTTTTTTATTGAGTGTTTGCACGAAATTCCACCGGTATCAACTCACTCGAGGCATGCAAAGATATCCTTGATAAACTCGTTTCGCTTTTTGAACAACGTCGGGTCGCTCATGGCCATCGTAATAAATCCCCTTCTGATAGCGACAGAGACGATAACCCAGTTTTTTGAGCCATGCTGTGGCAGTGGTGACTCCAATTGTGTCCTCGATTTCCAGCTCCGGAAAGAGGTGCTCATTCACATAGCATCGTAATTTATCTGGTGCTATCTGCATTGAATTATTAGTGAACGAAGATTGATGACAGAGAATCAGATGATGCACCCGCCCTTGGAAACCTCCTTCGGCCTCTGGAACCAGGCCGCGCGCAAAGGCTTCAAGCCTTGGCTTGACATCTGGGTCGTCGAAATGTGTCTTGTGTTTCGCTCCTTTGCCCTGGTTACTTTCCGGGAGCTCGCCGGTTTTCAGTGAAGATCCGTGCAGTCGAACGAAGCTTCTGTGCCCAATACTTGGTCTTGCTAAACTGGTTTGCCACTGTGATGCTGGCGGCAATTGACGGCTTTATTTTTCGGAGGCGTGAGCGGAGCTTGGGCCCCTGTGATCTCGGGGCATTGTCAATCTTCAGGGCAAGATTGGCACGCTCAACTTCACATTTGTGGCGTTGGACGTTGAATTCCGTCAGCCCGTTGATCATGACCATACGCTGCACACCTTTTTCGGGGGTCATTGCCGCTATCGCTCGGGGGGACAAGTGAGTTTTGCGATACTTTTTAATCTTTGCGTCAAACTTTTTAAAAGTGTCCTCGATAGCAGTGAGGGTGAGCTTGTGAGTGTTCTTGTCATCATCACTGTCACCAGTCAAATAGCCATCATCGCTTTGCGAGTCGCTGGCAGGGGCAGGTGCTGCAGTAGAGGACACAGCAGTGTGAGGGGAGATTCAACAGGGTCGAGGGTGTGTTGAACGAGGAGAACAGGGGGATGTGCCTCGTGGAGGTCAGGAGGAGGTGTTAAAGTCATCTCGATATCCGAATCTGAGTCCATTGGAGCAGGTTCTGCTGTCGGGAGGGCTTGAAATCGAGTTTGCACTGCGGATATGCGACTCGGTATTGTGTGGATAAAGAAGTGAAACCTAGACAACTCCATAAAATGAGGGAAAGGCAAAGAAAGTAAGATATCAACCTCTACTGGGTGCCCGCTGGAGGGCCCGGACTTTTCCGCAGATTTCTTTTGACTTTGTGTGAGTTGATTGTTCGTCAGCAAAACAAAAATGGAAAACCTTGAAAAGGCTTGCAATTGAAGGCTGAGCGCTGATGACTCTTGCTTTCTTGGTAATCTTATTTTCATCCCGCCATTTCGAGGTGCGGGAGCGCTTGTCTGATTTGTCATAAAGATCAGAGTTTTCACGGCGGCGCTTCCGCATTGCCAAACTGTGTAAGTCGTGTTAGTATCCCACATTATTTAATAATTTGAATTCTTGCTTCCTCAGGCTTTTTAGCCCCTGGTTTAGATGTGCTTGCAACGGGGGGAGGCAACAATATCCTCCTCGTCACTTGGGGGCGCATATTCAGGATCCGTGGCATCGACCTCGGCTTGGGCAGCAGCATTTTTTCTCCTTCTCCCGAGTTCTGGCAGCCTCCTTGGCCTTCTGATTCTCATGGCGGCGGGGCGTTATGTGCTTCTCTGGCGCGTGATGCGCTGGGGCGGATTCTGATGGATGACGCTTAAGCTATAAAGTTCTTCCAAGTTTACAGCACTGTGTCATAGATAGATTTCTATCATTGTTCCAGACCAGTCCAGACCCCGGGGTCTGCCGAGGATTGATCGCCAGGCTTTGCCGATAGTTGTCCCAATTTTCTGGCTGCATAAAGTGAAACACCGTGGGAAAAATTGGGACAAATGCATAAAACAGTGTTTCTCAGTGACCCGGTTTCAGAAAAAAATATGAGAAAATCTCCAAAAAATATCTCGGCCGTGCCGGCCGCTATCAGGGAAGTGCCCGGTGGCACTGTATGTCCTTTGAACATGCTTGTGATATGTGATAAAATGCTCTGTAAAAGATTCTGATTCCAAGTTGGATGTCTCATACGAGGAAAGAATATTAGTTGAGGCAACAAGATGATAGAAGCCTTCAATCATTTCCTCCATCAAAGCTGTCTCTGGTAAGTGGCAGAATCACAGTGAACAGTGTAAGAAATTGTTCTGCCTTGAGTTTTCTGTGCTTTTTTCCCCCAAGATTCTCCGGTAACCGAGTCACCCAGGTAGGGAGAGAAACTTCCTTGATGCATTTGCAAATTTTATCAAGAACATCTGTAGGTAGGCTGTAATTCCCATGAACTGCAGTGTCCCCATATTCAGCAGGTTTAACTGGGCTGTGCACTGTGCTCATAAATGTCTAGACCCGATACCAGGGCTCACCGCAGGGTTTTGATGATAATTGATCAAAGCCGACAGCAAAGCCCTTCAGGTCTGATCAACACATCATCAAACCATCCCCCAGTGAATCCGACTGATTTACCAGCCTAATAAATGTCAGTGTGTTCATCACCTGACACTCAAATCGGTGAAACGGTGCACTTGATATACAACTAGAAATAGCTTAGATTCGGGATTGCACAAAACAACCACAAAACCACCACTACAACAATCTATTCCTCCAAAGATGTAAGTGCTTCTCTTTGTGAGTTCAGGTCCGGACCGTAGTATGCGACCAGCGGGTTTGGAATAAACACAATTTGACTGCTAGACTTCAACAAAGTACTTCAACAACACGCTAGCACTATGCAGCTGCCAACAACAATACTGCTAGCACCTGGGATGGGCAGGGGTTTATGGGTTGGATACAAGGTGGCTGGACTGCTAGGTCGAGAGCACCAGGGCAGAGTATGTAGGTTTGTGAAAATCCTCGCTAAGGGATACCCAAAGACTATTGAGGCTAACAACAAGGGACTTCAATCCTCAAACAGCAAGGCAGTCCTAAACCGTTGACCTATTCCTTAACCAAGAACAGGAATGTTTCCACTTATTGGCAATAGACACTATAAGCGTCCAGCTAGCGACCCAACACACTACGACAGCGCTTCCGTCAATATTGGGTGTGAAGGCGAAGTAACTGACAAGTTACAGTCGGTCTAAAGGTGGGGGCACCTAGTCCGTCTTCTTCTTAGTAGGCTTGAGTCAACACACAATCACCTAGCAGGCGATCCAACACACTACAAAAGTGCTTCCGTCAATATCGGGGTGAAGGCAAAGCTGCTAGTGCAACTGCTAGCTGGTTCTCGAAGAGAACACCCTTGGTTTTTATACGTGAAGACTCCTCGAGTCAACAACTAGAACCTCAACTTAAGATCTCGATGTGTCCGGAGTCAACAGTATTGATTCCAATAAAGCTACTACTTGTGAAGTGTGTTACAATCTCCACTAGCAACCTGAGACCACCTGCACCAACTTCGTACAAAGTCGGGGTTGTAATAATCTGAGGTCCTAGCCTGCTCTGTGCTCCCTTTTATACTACTGAGGTCCATGATACATGTGATATACAGAATGAATAATAGAAATGAGTGAAAATGATGTGATTGATACAGCAGCCAATGAGACGACTGCCATTTGGTTTTATGATGGGTCTATGCCAAGCAGAACAGCCACACTGATCCGCTAGCGTCTATTTAGGGGTATCGTGAGTGATTCCTCAGCTTGCCATCAGCTGCCGGAACCTCTATCCTGACGAAACAGAGTTGAATCCACCGCCTGGAGTCATCTAGCACAGGTCAGAGCACCAGCTAGCAGTCCGTTTATCCATTACTGCATTTGTGGTGACCCGTGCATCCGCACCAATAGCCTGCTAGCTATTCCTCTACTGTCTACTTGTCTCTGTTTGTGACTCGCGACCGCGTCGTGACAGTCATGTGCTCGCATCTGTGTTTCAGGTCTCGGGTCGATCGCTAGCTGGGTACCGCATACTAACACCCTTGCTAGAAGGCTGCTAGCGCATAGTTTATTACCCTTCAGATTCCAGACTCACCACTCGCACTGTCTGCTGGTGCACTCGCAGTTCTACTCTCCTGTGTCTCGCCTCCTAGGTGCTAGCACCTTGACTGTTTAGGCTTATGATTATTTCCCCGTGGTTTATGCCTTCAGACCGTACTAGCGCGTCACACTAGTCGTATCTGATGCTACAACCGGCAGCTTGGGCTCACTCCAGTTCTCCTTTATATCACCTAGCCAGAGTCCTGAGTGCTAGTAATAACACATCAGAAGTGCTAGCGCTTTCCCGTTGTATAAATACTGGTCCTAGGGAATCACAAAATAGCACTAGATGCCGCACGCTCTTGTTACGGCATTTCATCGGACTCAGCCCAGTGCATCTATCGCACAAACCCAATGCACCCTGCAGTTATTCCACCACCTGATATAGTGTTGCCGCAACTCGTAAAGTCGAGTCGCGACTTTTTAAGTCGACTTAATATCTGTTTTGACTTGACTTGACTTGACTTGGTCACAGTCAAGTCACTCAAAGTCACTCAAGTCAACTCAAGTCAGCCAAGTCAATTATTTTTAAATATATATTGGAAACCAGTCAGTAGCATAATGTATATAGATCCAAGTCAATAAACAGCATTCAAAGTATCAAAGCTGCATATACTGGTGTCAGTCAACTCAACATCTTCCTCTGGCATTTTGGTGTATCCAGTAGCCGCCAACTCAGAACTATCTGTGATCTCCTGCCAAATAGCATCTACCTGTTCGTCAGCAGCAGATGCTAATATGCGAAGCCAGTCTTCCTCGTCATCCGGAACTGCCATTCAGACATGAAGTTGAGCCTGGCTTTCTTGTAGTTGAACTTGAGCATCTGAAGGGCTTCCATCAGCACAGCATTGGTATAGTTGCGGTGTTTAGTATCAGTCTCAGCTGACGAGGAAATCACTCTCTCTGAAGGCACAGAAGTTGCTTGGATAGGAGTGTATCAGCAAAGAGACGGAATATTCTGGGCTATGTCATCCTTCCATGATTCTAAAAAATGAGTGTGAGTTACTTGTCTGAGACAGCTGAAAATTTAGACTGCAGACCATCCAATATCCAATCATGTCTGTTGACTTCCTTGGGGGTTGATCACTGCTCATATAGTGGTTCACCTTGTTCTCAAGAGACTGGCTTCCTGAGGTCAAATCACCAGTCATGGAAGTGAAATCAAACGACCGGCCAACATTACAATAACACTTTGCTGCCTGTGCTATTCCAGTGAGAGCCACTGGCACAGTTGAGCGGGATCGGGAATGTGATCAGGATGGGGGGCGAGAATCAGAGCCGGATCCACTGGCACCAGGAGAGTCAGAACAAGGACCCTGGGTGTCGCGATTGATCTCATAAGATCTAAGCTTGGGAAAGGTTTAATAAGGTGCAGAGTTCTCAAGGAATTGACAGACGTTTTCCATAATTAGTTTCTTTGCATTGTCCTGTTCTTGGACTGCCCAGTTCATGTGAATCCATTCAAAACAAATTGATGGGTTGATGACTGGAGGAATTTAAACTCTAGTAAGCACATGGCTATGCTAAATAAAACGATGAAGTGGACTCACACATTGCAATGATGTACGCATCGGTGTCCCCCATTTTATCATAATACTTGTCTGCAATTGTAAGGCTGGGTTGAATGAACTTGCCAATATTCTCAGCTTGCAAGTTGCAATCAGCAAGCATAGATTTCCATGAAGCTATGATGAGTGTCGCTTTCTTGGGCCTGTGAGTTTCACCTGTGATGGATTGGGATTAGGGCTGCTCAATTCTTAGCTCGTCCGCTCATCTCGTCCTGTAAATAAAATAATTTGTTATTTGTTCGAAACAAATAGACACAGACTCGCACGTATGGCGGCCGTCTCTTATTGCCAAATGCCTCAGACGACAAAAGCTCAATGCAATCAGGTTTTTTATATGTCACCAAAATCTTCTGGTGGCTGCCATTTTCCTCGAAGATGATGCAGACGATCCCGATCTCCTTGGCATGAACTTGGATGACAAGAAAGCCGTTGAGAAAGCCGAGCTTCTGAGCGACGACGTCTCCAATATGCGGATCTTACAGCTGTGAACTAGGCAGAAATAGCACGATATAAGCTACGACAAGATTGTCAAATCCAAGGACTTTTTTCAGGTTTGTCTTCTAGCCCCAGATCGCGAATTTTGCCATATGTTTCGGTCTGTTCTTCTTATTTCTCTTTTCCCCTTTCGAGCTAACTCTCTAAACAGTGTCTAAAGGGACATGTCTGATTACCTAGTCCAACTACTTTCCGTAAACGAAATCTTCCACTTCACGGGCCAACACCCGCAACGCCCCATCAAATCTGTACTGCTGAGCGTGTCAATTAGGTGTCATAGCCGCCTCGGAGATACGACATACCGTTTACAATGAATCAATGGCATGATTAAGCCCCACAGCTGGCACGGGTTATGGCGAGAGAGAGGCACATACAAACACTAGTTGTGGTCTATTTGTTTCAAACAATAATGAATTATTTATTTACGGGACGAGACAAGCTCACGAAGCTAAGAATTGAGCAGCCCTATGTGCATTCCGATGTTGACTCCAATGAGCTGCCCGATCTCATTGACATTTATATGTAGTCAATAAATAGCTACAATTTCCATGATGTTTGGCAGTTTACATATCTTAAGAGAAATTGTTGCATTTTCTATGGCTTCTTTACCATTTAGGCTGGTCACTTGCTTAATTTTTGGACAGTTGTGGTGGCTGGTGGCCGAAAGCACTGGCTTTCACTGGTTGGGAGATTCAAATTTTTCAGCACATTTTATGGTGAAAAATGTTGATTGTTTTTCAGACATTTTTCACTGAAAAAAATGTGAAATTTTCAAACCTTTTTCACCCCTTTTCAACTTTCTTTCAAGTTTTTCACCCTCAAACCAGAAAGTGGTGAAAAAGCTTTGAAAATTTCACCATTTTTTCACTGAAAAATGTCTGAAAAACAAACGACATTTTCACACGTAAATCGTGGCTGAAAAAATTGAATCTCCCAACCAGTGTTTATGATTATGTTTGTTTAAGTTTGCTCATTGTCCGAAATGGCTGGTACCCAGCTCAGAACTGCTAGCTATTTTTCCTGCAAGTAATTTCTATGGCTTCTTTACCATTTAGGCTAGTCACTTGCTTGATTTTTGGGCAGTTCTGGTGGCTGGTGGCTGAAAGGCGCTGGCTTTACGATTGTGTTTGTTTAAGTTTGCCTTATGTTTGAAATGGCTGGTACCCAGTTTAGAACTATCAGCCATTTTTCTGAAAGTAATTTCTATGGCTTCTTTACCATTTAGGCTAGTCACTTGCTTGATTTTTGGGCAGTTCTGGTGGCCGGTGGCTGAAAGGCACTGGCTTTACTATTGTGTTTGTTTAAGTTTGCCTCATGTCTGAAATGGCTGGTACCCAGCTCAGAACTATCAGCCATTTTTTTCTGAAAGTAATTTCTATGGCTTTTTTACCATTTAGACTAGTCACTTGCTTGATTTATGGGCAGTTCTGGTGGCCAGTGGCTGAAAAGCACTGGCTTTATGATTGTGTTTGTTTAAGTTTGTCTCATGTCCGAAATGGCTGGTACCCAAGCCAGCCATTTTTCTGTAAGTAATTCTATGGCTTCTTTACCATTTAGGCTAGTCCCTTGCTTAATTTTTGGGCAGTTCTGGTGGCCGGTGGCTGAAAAGCACTGGCTTTACAATTGTGTCTGCTTAAGTTTGCCCAATGACCAAAATGGCTGATACCCTTAACTGCCAGCTATTTTCTTCTGTAGGTAATTTTTCTCATTGGACACACTTTTTTTTGGCTTAAACCAGTTTAAACCTGATAGTTTAAACCGCAGCTTAGTTTGAACCAGCTTAAACCACTGTTAAACCTGGTCCAAACAGTTTAAAACATTTCTCGCTTTTTAAACCTGTGGGGTGGTCTAAACCACCTACAACATTGGCAATGTGGTGGTAAATCTTAAACCACCCTGTTGCTCACCAGTTGATGCCACAGTTGTCCCTTGTCATTCCGGGCCTCAGGATTTGGTAGTGGGTGGTGGCGCGTTATAGAGGATAGATGTGGTTGTGGTGGGTTGCTGGCATAGATGAGAAAGCAAAGCAGGATTGATCTGGACTGGCAAAATCTGCACACTCTGCTGTGTCGATCACTAGTAGATCCACTACATACTGACAGTCACCAAGCTTTCAAACCAAGCTCAAAGGCCAAGATCCAGTTTCATTCTATAGAAGGAAAGTATTGCTATGATTTTCACTTTACTACTCAACTCAAGTCTACTGGAGTGACTTCAAGTTGACTTGTGTTACTTTGCAAGTCGGATCAAGTCGACTTGTGACTTGACTTGACTTGGCTCAAGTTGACCTTACCAAGTCGACTTGGAGGCCTTTCAAGTCAAGTCGCAGCAACACTACCTGATAGCACATTGGTGTGCACCTATCACCGCCTCATCATGCTACCATGTTCCAAAGGCACACAGGAGATCCCTGTTCGATTCGGGAATTGGTGATAGCTCTTGGATAACTATGGTTCTTTAGACTTTTCTTGCCTTTTTCTTGGTATCTCCGGGACTGTCCGAGAAGTGGGTGAATCCCATCCCTTGCTTTTGGGCTATTTTCGACCAGTCATATTCTTTTGGGATCAAACTGAAGCAGTTGATGCAGAACACATTTGAGCCCTCACTCTTCTTCCATTGTCTCTCCCACGCATTATTCTGGCGCAATGGGATTGAATCTGTGGTGCCAGAAATGTACTGTAAGGACACAAGTCCCAATCAGAATTCTGTGTCTGCCAATGATCTTTCGTGAGCGGTGGTTCCACATTGAACTCTGGGTCAGGTCATGACTGGCTAGTATGGACTTTTGGTTTTCTTTTTATAATAAGGTGTTTTTGACCTTTCATTGTCAAAATATGTACTGTCGGATCAAGTTGGAGTTAATCTGGGGATTCCCGTGGTTCAATATACATAAACTTGCGAACGGTGCAGGGTATTACGAGGGCAACTTGAAGGGCCTCTCAACATTTGTCCATTACTACTAAAGTAGGATAGAATTGTCACAAATCATCCTATTATACAGTCGAACCCCTTGTAACCCATGCTTTATTAACCATAACCCCTCATATCCCATGGAATTTTTGTGAAACCACCGCCGTTTGCAGGGATAACCCATAGGTCCGCCAAAACCCATACCCATACCCCTTCGAGCAGCATAACCCATACATTTCGGCCGAAGTTTTACATGTCGGAGATCTCGGAGTGATAAATTATTTCGACTGACAGCTTGATTGCATATTTTTCAGGGCCATTACAAAGATTTCGCCTTCTCGATGCCTTCGGTCGCGCTGGAAGTCCTCAGGCGGGGCTTCGATGCTCTGAAGAAGCACATCGGTTCTCGCAGCAAAACATTGGAGGATCGTTTGGCCAACAATGAGAGCATAACATCGGATGACGAGAGATGGCTTGATGACGAAGGCAATATTGCCGATGAGGAATGGGCCCTCAGAGACCTTGAAACTGCGTCCGACTATGAGAGGGGCATGTCAAGGTTGAATGCGGCGCAAAAGAAGGCAGTGAAGAGGTTGAAGGAGTTTGCAGAGGTGGTCCAAAGTAAATTGGTGACGGCCAAGCGAAAGCGTACGTCCTCTGAGCACATCCCGTCAATTTCGAAGGCAAATTGTGACATTATACAGGTCCAGATCACCCCTCGTTGTCCCAGCAGGCAAGACTCCCGGAAAGAAAAAGACGATTCCACCGACCTTCCAAAAAAAGGAACTCGCCACCCTTCAGCAACGCATCGAGATCTTGGATTGGTACCATGAAAATGGGAAGAACCAGACCAAGACAGCGAAGCATTTCGATCCCATCTACCCCAACCTACGCCTCAAACAGCCCCTCATCAGCTCCTGGGTAAATAACGAGCAGGACTGGCGTGCGCAGTATGCCAGCCATGATGGAGCTGCCCAGAAAATCAAGCGACAACGTCAAACCCAGCACCCCGAGGTGGAGCAAATGATGGAGCTCTGGGTAGCGCAGGCCATGTCGCACGGGATCCAGCTGAGTGGCGAGGTGCTGCGTCAAAAGTGGACCGCCTTTGCGGACTTGGTTGGAGTTGATGCGGATGAGCGGCTGGCTCTGAGTAATGGATGGCTGGGTCGATTCAAGAATCGTACAGGATTGAAGGAGTTCAAGAGGCATGGAGAGGCAGCGTCCGCGGACCCGGCAGCAATTGATGCTGAGCGAGCACGGGTCCAGGCCCTGCTCCACGAGGGCTATCACCTGCGCGACATCTTCAACATGGACGAGACTGGCCTGTTTTATGCGTAAGACCATTCTTTAACTGTTTACTCTCTCTGTGTCTCTTTTACTGATCAATGTGGTAGGTTTGCGCCAGATCGTGGTTTATCGGACAGAAAGCAAAGTGGCGTGAAAGGGAACAAAGTCCGGCTAACGTACGCCTTCACTGTCAATGCTGATGGATCCGAGAAGCGCGAAGCTTTCATCATCGGGAAGGCGAAGCAGCCTCGCTGTTTTGAGCGGCGCAATGCTGCTGCCTTAGGCTTTTATTATCGCAATAATGCGAAAGCCTGGATGGTCACGGCATTTTATCAGGAGTGGATCTTGTTGTGGGACGCCGAGCTGCGACTAGCGCGCCGCAAAATTGTCCTTTTCCAGGACAACTTTTCCGCCCATCAACCTCCGCCTGGCCTGACAAACATTCGGGTCGAGAACTTCGCAGCCAATCTCACGGCGCATGTCCAACCACTCGATGCCGGAATCATACGGTGCTTCAAGGCGCATTATCGGAAGCGCTACATCCAGCGGGCCATTAACAATTATGACAGCGGCATTACACCTGCAAATATCTACGACATCAACCAGCTTGAAGGAATGCGGATTGCGGCGAGTGCCTGGGACGATGTCTCGGCAGAAACAATTTCTCACTGCTGGATCAAAGCCGGTATCCTTCCTGCTTCCCTCCTGCCATCTCGTCCCACACCCGCATCCGGTGACCCGAACCCTGTACAAGGCGCCGAACAGGAGCTCGAGGCGAAGCTCGATTTGTTGGAAGGTACCGGTGTTTTGCAGCGTGCAAACCGAATGGCCATCGAGTTTCTGGTCAATCCCGTGGATGAGCAGGTTCTCGTTGAGGAGACGACTGACGCTGAGATTTTTCACGCTGTCAATTCGTCTCTGAATGCTCAACAGGAGTCCGAGATCCGAGGGGGCCGATGATATTGACGACGATATGGAATACGAGCCGCGTCCCGACCGCCGCGAGGCCCTCAAGGCTGTTGCCGTACTTCAGAAATACACTGCATCGATGAATGATGACTTTGCGCGTCGTTTGGATGGCCTTCTGGCATCGTTCGGGCGGCAAACACAGCTGGAGGAAACAAAATCGCTCGTGGATACGCGAATTACCAATTACTTTACTGCGCAGGGACCGAAAAAAGTCTAGAATACTTGTAGATACCTCTGCGTACCGTAAAATGTTTTTTTTTGATTAAAATTTTTCGACCTCCACTAACCCATGACTCTCATAACCCATAGCCCGGGCATGTAACCGAGGGGTATGGGTTACAAGGGGTT
>JARKIC010001178.1:0-146335 GCA_029378375.1 Mycena olivaceomarginata | reverse complement strand
ACACGGATATTCGGCGGCCGGTTCCGCTCGACGCTGCGGGCGCCGGGGCGAAGGACTCAGTGATTGTGGAGGATTGGCGCTCGTTGAGACTTGATATTCAGGTGCGCTGCCCTTTCACTCATGTCTTTCTGTGGAGGCCTGTCCCTTCTCCGCGTTCTATACTTCGTATCCGTACCTCCTCCCTCCTTCATGCCCCCCTTCCTCATTCAATACTGACTGTACCTCAGCGTGATGGCATCCACACCATCGCCGACGCCTGGCGCTCATCTCGCACCCTCAAACTGTGCAGATGAGCCACCCCTCGCGCCCTGGCATCGTCGTCGACGCCTCGCAGCAAATACTTATCGACGCGCTGCCGCCCATCCTCATCCTGCACGTCAAGCGGTTCTGCTACGACACGGAGGTAGTGGTTCGTCAAGGTTGGGAAGCGCGTCGCGTTCGGGCCGGAGCTCGAGGTCGGGAATGGTACGTCTCTTTCCCTTCCCTCCCTCCACTTAGGATCGACGTTGATGTGTGCGTGGTGTGTAGATGTGCTGGTGCCGACGGCACGCAAGCAGCCCGTGCGGTATAAGCTCTTCGGGGGTACGTGTCTCTCTCTTACTCCTCTGCGCAGCACGCTGACGACACGCACAGTGGTGTACCACCACGGCGTCTCTGCGTCCGGGGGCACTACACGCTGGACGTGCTCCACCCCACGCGGTTCCCCGGCAGTGCTACGGGCACCGGCAGCGAGCGCGAGGGCTGGGTGCGCATCGACGACGAGCTCGTGAGCGACGTGCGGCCCGTGGATGTGTTTGGCGCGCCGGAGGGCGACTCATATCTGCTGTTTTATATACGGGTGGGGTAGTGAGGGCAGCGAGGAGTGGGCTTTCCTTTGTGTTACTTTTTTTTTTTGTGGAATGATATTGCTTTGAGTCAACTTATGGTCGAAATGCTTAGTGGCCACTCCTATGTACTGTTCAACCTCCCCAAGGTTTCAAGAGCAAAGGTGTCCAAAATCTCGATCAGCAAGTGCGTTCAAGGCTGCTATGGAACTACTACAATCGCCGTGCTCAATTATCGTCCGGCCATCTGCTCCTCAAAACTGAACAGGATCAGGACTGACAACAACGCCGCAGCTCTGAATGACTCAAGATTTTCCTGCCTCAACGACGACACAAGTTTCGCCTCAGGTCTCAAGCCTATCCCTGCACCAGTTCAGCCCAGATGCACTTCAACAAATCAACGAAAGGCATAATCCACGCAACAATCTCGCGATTAAATTCTGTTCTCTCAGTGTCGCTGCTGGAGCATGGTGCGCGCGCAATAGCATCGCATCTCGAAGTTTTTTTCCCATATGGGCGACTGCTCGCTGTTACCTGTTCCTGCTCATTTTATGCAGTATCGACGAAGGTGAAGGCGTTTTGGAGGAGTACTTTGGTCAAACGTGCGTGGGTGACACCGGCAACGGTGCGTTCAGTGTAATCTTTACAAAATTCCTTTCCAATCTGATTCCCGACGACAGGACGAGGAATGGAGCGTGAACATCAAGGTATGGGTCAACGTCCCTGATGGGCATTCAACCATTCATTACGTCCATTCGTATGTCGCTTCCCCAGGCCCGTATATCCCTCATCGTCATTCTGTTTCTGTTCTACCTTCCATCCCATTCATTTATCCGCAGCCCACCACACCTCGTAATCGGCCTCCTCTCCATGCTCTAGCCACGATTGAGAGACATCCCTCGCACGTTACGCTCTCACCCACAAACCCCTTTTCGGAATTCGCGATTTCTTGGGAGTACGGGCCGATTGATGAGGAGCTCAAGCACGCGCTCGCACGCGAGCGGCTGTGGTCCGTTGCTGCGTGGCTTCTAGCAGACCCAGTTTCCGGGTGATGCGGTGTGCGTATTACTCTGCTCGTTCTATGAGGTATTATTCATTGATTTGTTTTGAGACAGCTGCCTCTCCGCCTCTCGAAGATGCAGGCTATCAATATTGTATATAGGCTCATTCACATCGTTGCATGCCCTAAATTGAATGAACCAGTTCATATTTAGAGGTGTCAAAGTGAAGGCACTCCATCGTAAGCCATCGGGTAGTGAACTGTTATTCGATTAACAGGTATGTACATTTCGTACCCACCATTCGGGAACGGGCCCCGATCCGTCGCCAGCAGTATCTGTGTGTTTCAACTTGGAGCTGAACTTTATGCATCCTGGGATGCAACAACAGTAGAGTGTTCTCATACCGGAGGTGGCAAAGTTCAACCTGAGTATCGGTGCGTACTTAAAATCCATTAGCGACTCAAATATTCTCAGTTGCTCAGGCACGTATATAGGATTCAATGATGAGCTGTTTGCAGGATGCGACGAACTACGTGTTGCTCGAGAATTCTGGTGGCGCCGGTAGCTGGACTCTGGCAGTTGTACAGTCGTTGTAGCATTGAATGTCATTTCACCCCATTCACCAGAATGCTTGCTTGCCAACACCTGCCGTCGCTTCGCTCCAGCATGTCTTGTACTCAACACCAATATTTGACAAAACTCGGTGCAAAGGACTAGAGTTTACTTTACTCCCGTAAAACTGAGAATGTGCACCTGAATATTTGGGTCAATATTATTACTTGCCACTCATTACAAACATCGGCACATTCGGAAGTGAGAGGTCATTCTGGAGGAATACTGGTGGATGCAGTTGAGAAAATTCAGTGTACTCACCAGACAGGATATGTCGAGTAATTTGATGGCGGACAGAGTTTAATGCAAGGTTTACCTGAGACTTGAATGCTATGTAAAGCAGCAATGAGCAGAACTGGTTTTCGATGGCTTTCAAAGCCGCACGTGGGAATATCCTTTTTTTGCTCCGGAGCATCGCTGGGACTCTCAAATAGCCTCTTTTGACCACTAGAGCAAAGAAAAAAAAAAAGCCGCATGCGGCGAGTTTGCGCACCAAAAAAGCCGCATGCGGCTTTGCTCAACCTCTCTATTGGCTGAATGCGTGTTTAAGGCAGCACACAGTTTGAATCACAAATTATGGACACCAGGGACAGAATATTGAGAGCAGCAGCTAGAAGAACAAAGACTTTCAGTGGCCATCAACTTGTGATCAGTGTTGAGGACAATATTCGAAACTGCTTTTGACATTTCTGCTGCACAACCAAAGTCCTGGGACAGAGCTCGACAAGCCGAGTGATCTGGCCTGGGATTGACAGACACATCCACAGTATGATCTGCATGGGCTCCTGTCACAATATGGTGCAAGAGAACACATCTACATTGTGTTATCATACCAGAAGTTGGTATAGCATGCAGCTCAAGACTCAAGAGACCTTTTAAGTGATGGCAAATCTGAATGGAATAACTGGACGTCGACAAGAGACTTGGTCGCAAAGATCCCTCTATGTCCCAAGCTGTCATGTGCAGCCCTCATGATGTACATGCAGTGCTCCTTGTCCACCACCAGCTTATGCGCCGAGTCTATTCCTTTTCGGAATAGACACCCCTGTTTGTCTAGGAAGAATTTCCTAGCATGGTGTATGAAGTTGCGTAACGCCTGTCCAGAGTAGCTGTCCTGGTCTATTCTGGACAGGGTCCTTCAACCAACCCCCGGACCAACAAGAGCTTCTCGTCCTGCTTAATCGCGAGAGCTGACCTGCCCTCTTCGAGGTAAGGTTCTTGTTTGCTCGGATCGAACTTGAAAGTATCAGGTGGCAGCATGGGCTCTTCCTCGCAGATCTGGCTCATGATGTACTGTGTGCACCTCTAGTTCTCCTTCTTGAACGCTTCCCTGATTACTGCAGCTTCTTCCAGCTTGTCGGCCCTAGCGTCCCAGCATTGTTGCTCAAATTCCATGAACACACTTATCTCCTCCAGCGGGGTCGCACACCTCCACGAAATAACCTTCCCGAGTGTTGATGCCCCTTCTTGAATTGCTCAAACTCCTGTTCGATCTCCTCATCCCATTCTGGTGCCTTTCAGGCGAAGGGTTCTCATCGAAACCATCCTCAGGACTTGGATATTCCACATCTCCTTCTTGTTTTTCTTCCTTGGGAAAGCCCATCCGGGAGAATGTGGGCCCCTTCACATACTTCAACGTGAAGTGGACATTAATATCTCCTCTATCCACCGGTTTATAGTCGCATTTTGTCCCATGCCAGGGTTATCCAACATCCCCTTAATATACATGGTGTCTGTTTCCACAACTAATTTCCGGGACCCAAGCAACCAGTACTGCATATGAGTTAAAGAGCCCACTTTAGTCCATACAATTCCCGCTTCGGTTGAGAGAACCTCGCTTCTCTCTCGTTAAGTGGAAGCGAGTCGAACTTCGCGAAATAACATTTGTTGGGGTCATCTGGATCCATGATCCAGGAAGTATCCACCGCCAAACACTATGTCGGAGTCCCAGTCATAATTGAGAGGTTTCAACGCTTCGCAGGTCTTCAACACCTCTTTCAGGGCATCCATCGAAGCCTGTTCCGCATCCCTCCCCCACTCAAACTCTATTTCTGCCTGTAGCAGCCTATTCAAACCGCCTCGCATTCAGGGAGTAATACCTGATGAACATTCTCATTGCACCCACCGTGCCCAGGAATTGGCAAACCTACGAGACATTCTCCAAGGCTGGCCATCACATGATTACTCCAATCCTGTTGGTGGAAGGTTTCCTGCCTTCAAATGAGCAAGTATGTCCGACCACTTGGAACTCCTCTTTGCACAGGATGACTTTTGACGTAGAAATAGTGCCCTGCAGTATTTCAACCTCTGGGCCACCCTGTTTAAATTCCTGCAAGGGTTTCCAGACGAAACACTGTATTCCCGGGTTTTCGGGAATAGTCTCAAACATGCCTCCTTCCCTTGATACCACGATCCTGGCCCTCTTATTGGCACATCGTTGATATACAGGATAGTGACGTGGGGTAATCTTATCTCTCAGGATATAAGTCATGTCGTCGTGGAATATCGGTATGGAGTTAGTCCATCCCTAGGGTAACTTGACCAGTCTCAAAGCACCAAAAGGCATCTGAAATGTGGGTAAAGTCCCTCGAGCTTTCCGATATATCACGGTGATTGTACCCAGAGTACAAGTCGAATACAGCCCCACAAGCCCTTCCAGCGAAGTGACTAGCCAACTCATCCGTTGCTGGAGGTAACCCAGAATGTGTGATAGTCACTGCATTTAGCGGTTCCAACGCATGGACCAGTCTAATACTCTTGCTGTCCCTCTTCAGGACACCAAAGAATTTTGACCGTACAAAGAATTGGATGGTTTGTACACACCCGTGTCAATCTTCTTCTTGATCACTTTTCAAAACTCTTCTAATTGACCACACGGTATGGGAATAGACCATTCTACCCACACCTTATGCTCAATTGTCGGAAACTCCACAGGTGAGAAGTCACGGCGCCACAAGCCCCACTCTGAGTCGTCCCAGGTGAACACATCGTTATGGGTGCACATAAACTCATGCATGAGCTTACGCTCTTTGGGCCATAGAAAAGGCTCCTCATGGATCTTATCTATGCCCTCCTTACACTCCTGAGTATACCGCCTGGTGGGAGTGAATTCCCCAGGTTTAGTGGGTAATTCTGGCAGCTCCGCCAGAGGATCACCCGTTATTTCCCTCTTAATTCGGTATTTCTCCGGCACCTCAGCATATACCGGACGGGTCTTCAAACGCCACTGGCTTGTATTTCTTGCCAGTGAACATATTGAGGATGGGCATTTCCTTATCGGGTACGGGCACGCACTGGTCGGAATTGTCGAAGCCATGGACGGTGCACTGGAAGCACTCCTTAGTAGTGCCAGCCTCATGGTATCTCCCTTCCCTTCTAGCCTGCTTCTTTTCGTCTTTCTTCTTGTGTTGTTTTATTCCTGACAGCTGCTCTGGTGACAGCGTCTCCAAGGAATAAACCTCGCAAGTTGCCGGGGAGTTGAATCCCCCATCCAGGCTGAACTGCGACATGTACTGTTGTAGTAATTGCGCCGCCATCCCTCGTCCTTGTGCATGGCTTCGTCCTCTTTCAAAGCCAAGAGGTACAGGGTTCTGAGTTCATCAGCCGAGAACCCTTCGTTATTTCGCTGTACGGAATAACCCTCTATCTGCACCTCTCCAGACTCGTCAGACCCGAATTTCATCAACAATCTCTCCTCCTTGATCCAGGTCAATCAAATCCTCGAAGAGCCCTGAAAATCCGCGGCGCCTTCCCCTAGTGGTTTCTCTACCGGAGGCCCTCTATCCTTGAGGTCCTCCTCCACCGGGTTCTTATTTCCATGGTATGTGCCAGCTCCCCTGGTACACGTAGGCAGCATTATCCTGCGCTGCTGGTTCGGGTCCCTGATAGTGATTGACTGAGAGCCATCCCTCTTGTTCTGAACAATGGACTCTGTCAAGATATCAAAGGGCCTCCCCAGCAGGACCTGATACACCGGTTGATCAATGACATGGACCTGGAGATATATGGTCAATATCCCCGAAGGTGAAGCGGACGTTACGAGCCAGCCCTTCAGACTCTTTCAACTGTCCGTTGGCGCTCTGCATGTAAATGCAAACATCCGGATCCCAGGCCACCCCAAGGCGCTCCGCCAAGGTCTTCGCCATTGATACAATCTGTGACCCTGTATCCAAGACACATTCCACTTTCTCCGACCCCACAACAAAGGGAAGAAGTACCCACAACGACGCTGATTCCATAGAACCATAGATCTGCTTAGGTAGTTGACCTATATCCAGCGTGGAATAGTACGTCAACACTATATCCATCGCTATCATACATCCGGGCGATAGACCCATGTCCTCCTCTGTCGAGACGAAGAATGAGTCTACCGGTGGAAGCGACTGCAGCAGAATAGCGTCGAGCCCCAGCCTAAGCCTATCGCTGTCGTAGTATGGGTCGCCTATTTCCCGGATGAAGGATGTTCCTGTCGGAATAGGTCTCAATGGCCGCCGCGTTTTGAAGGTAATGTCCCTCAAACGCTTCGCGTAGTCGCTACTCATAGCAGCCATCATCTCAACCATTATTCCTTCCAGTGTCTTCCCCTTCATCTGTTTCACCAGATCGTTGACCATTTCTGAGTCATCGAACTTCGGAACTAGCTTCCATGCCTGTTCCTTCTGGGCTCTTATTGCCGGCTTCTGCATCTTCAATAAATTCCCATCCGTGCGTTGGAATCCCTGGGGCTTGTCCAACTTATTGAATTGACCGTGGGCTGATTCGTCTTCAGAGTCCTCATCGTCCAGAATTATCCGACAATCAGCCCTCCGCCTCGGAGACTTGGGGAACTCTTCTCCCTCAAGTTCCTCCGGTTGCAAGAACTCCACCCTCCTAGGTCCATGCCCTTCCGCTACTCCACTATTTTCGTTATTTCCCCTGCCCTTCTTATTTCTCCAGCTCCCATCCTTGTCTGCAGCTGAAACACGGTTCTCTGGAGGCTTTGCTACCGCAGAAGGTTTGGCTTTGACCTTCCCTTCAGCCCCCTTCCTCCAACTGCCTAAAAATTTGGGTTAGTCAGAGGATTCGGCACGCCCCATGGCATTAAACAGTTGGATCAACTGGGCCATATCAAAGTTTTGACTAGGCTGAGGAGCCGTTGGCAAGTTATTCCCTTGGTAGGAATTACTTGAGTTGGCAAAATTTAGGGGTGGTTTAACACCCCCTTGGTGCTGAGGCAGTGGAATGCCATGCATGAACTGTCTGACAGGTCCCCTGCATCATTTGCGCAAACCGGGTTCTGTGTGAGACACGCCCTTGCCTCCAGGTTTTGTACATTCGCGGATAATATCTCATCCTCATGCATGTTGTAAAAATCCCCAATTACATCGGTGTCATAGTACTCACCGAAGGACACATGACACCCAGGATATACCGAAGACAACAGCGCAGCTTTCCTAGCTGCCACTATTTCTCGAGTAACCCCCTTGTGCTTCCAGTAGTCCTCGATCCTCTGACTCTTAGACAACTCTTCTGGGAACTTGGGGAGCCAGTTCCCATCGCCCAGTTTAATCATTTATCCTCGATCTTGATCCACCCCAGGGAGATGAACTCGTCCTTGGTCGGGCAATCTCTGACCATGTGAGGCCCCACAGAAGAAGCAGTTCCCATTTGCATCAGGTTGGGAATGGCCACCTGGCGCACAATATTTGCGCTGGCACGAGGGCCCAGCCTGACTCATCTCCAAATGAGGTGCTGGTCCCTCTCAGTTCTGATTCATCAACTTGACGGAGTTCTCCATTGAAGACTCCCACTTCTTCATATTCCATATTCTCAGCCATCTGCTTATTCTGCAGACCAGCTCAGTCCTTCAACTGCACGAGTCACCAGCAAAAGACTCCAACTTGTCCGTTTATTTCTGCCTTAATCATTGCGCCAGTCGTTGGCAATAGCCCCCCTGTCGAAGGTGGCCTCAAAATGCCCCCCCCCCCCCCCCCCCCCCCCCCCCCCCCGAGTATGGTATTCCTCGCTGACCCACCGGACCAATTGTCTGCAATATAGTCCCCGATGGCCAACACCATTTTGGAAGGCATCCTATCCCCCCTCCTCAATTTCTGAGTCGGTTGGTTCTCCTCTGCATCGGTGGCCACTCCAGCTGCCGTGCCCGCCTTGGAAAGATCCTCTATGCTGCGCTGGTTCATGGCTCGCTCCAGCTCTGAAGTGAAACCCCTCTCCAGTACTGCCAGGATCAATTCCACCAGCTGCTTATTTACAACCACCACCGATCTGTGCATCAATTTCTCAGCCTCATTCCGGAAGGCTAGAGTAAACCGACGGAGCTTCCCCAGATCGTTCTGGGGAATAGGCCTGGCTAACTTACAAATTTCCACCAGCTTATTCACAGACCCAAATGTCATATCCTCTATTTCTGGATACAAGTCCAAGATCTCCTTCTTCCATTCCATGTACTTTTTGGGCGTCAGGAATGCTGACAACCTCTGCCATTGTTTGTAGATGTCCAAATCATTCAAGTACTCAAGCAGCTTCTCCTTCTGCTCCTGCTCCCCTTTTATTCCACCATGCTTGCAGATCATCTCGGTGTTCCTGAAAAACAACCTGAGACTGTCTGCCAAGGTCCCATCGAACTTAGGCCTATTCTGGTCATAAGACGTTGGGACCTTGAAACTCGCAACATTAGCGGTTGTCATCTGTGTGGACTGACTCGATATAGGATCCTGTGTAGACAATTGTGAAGCGTTTTGAACCAAGTTCAGATTACTCAGTACTGTCCCCTCGTCGTTTGACTCAGGTTCCCATGCCTTTCCAGAAGTTGAAGCCCTTGACGACTCCGTGATAGTGCTAGCACGTTGTTTCCCCCTAGTCAAAGACCCAGACACTGACCGCGGTTTGCGATGCGAGAACAATTGTTGCAGTGGGACTAAAGTCACACGTGCATGCCGAGAAACAGAAGCTTCACACAGTTTTGCAGGTGCTGGACTATGAAGAGTACCAGTGTCCAAGGTTCCTTCTCCTCTGAGAAGTGCAGGAAACCCAGATGGTGTTGTATCTGGCTGTGATCTACCCCGTGGAGGAATAGTGAATGCACAGATACCAGTTCGAGCTTATATCCTGAACCAACAAGAGCTCTCTTTCCCAAAGAGAAATATAAAACCCCCCCTCGCAGTGGGCTCCAGATGAACGATGTGCTCTGAATTAAACCCAAACAACACACTTATCACCCAAATACAACCCAAGTCTTTCTGGATTAAGCGGTGAGGCCTACGGAAATAAGACGAGGATCGGAAATAGGCTGATCAGTGAGCACAAGAGCCAAGATTCAGACGAGTGGTAGTCCCTTTACAGGTCCTAACAAGGTTGAAGGGAAGGTATGTGTTTCCCTTAGGAAGAGGAACCTTCACTACAAGATATCATCAGGAATTGGCCTGAGCGATAATCGAGCAGTGGAAATAAGATGGTTTAAAGCTTTGCAGCTTATGAGACAGCAAGTATTGAGTGTGGTGGTGGTGGTGGTGTCGTCCAACGACGTGCAGGAGACCTCAGATAGGTCAATGATATAACAATTCCAAACAATAGAAACCCTGTAGCTTATTTCCCAAGTGCCGATGATGATAGCTGATGGCGGTGACAGTAGCTGATGCCAAAACACAATTTGATTCCCAGATGATAGATAGCCTCAATCACGTCCAAGATGTTTCCAATACCCTATTCCTTATTCCAACTTAGGGTTTCCCGATGTTAAAGTCCAACGACAATACACACTGAACCAACCCCAGAAATAACCCAATTGCAAGTGTTCAGCCTACTAATACACGGGTGATTCTGTCCCCTACTCGAGATAATGTCCTGACTACTTATACAAACCCCAAAATCATATGCAAGTCCAAAAACGAAGTAGAAATTAGTAAAATTACCCGAGTTCCCCCTTCGCAGCCGTTTATCCGTTGGAAGGGCTCCCGCGAGCATATTGCCATTGGCCAGCGCACAGGACAATTGTGATGTCCGTTCGAGCGGCCTTGGTCAGCCTAGGGGTTTGAAACCCTCAGTCTCTTGGCTGACTGATACCGAGTTGTTCATCCTATTTTCTGTTGTCCCTGGTCCTCTCCCGTCCTCACTGACCATCAGGTAATGTTCCCCTGGTCTCCAGCTCCTCGTAGATACCCCTAGTGAGACTTGTCCCAGAAAGGGTTCTTGTTTCCCCAACTCCATCTGCTCGGAATAAGAACAATCCCATCAGATCTCCTTAGCCGACCTTTGCTAGTCCCAGAACTTCACCGGAATGTATATCCCCAGGCCTTGACGTCTATCACATGGAAGGCGCATGGCCTATTGGTGCAGAAATAAGACTATTCCCGCATGCCCTTGTTATCAGTACATCCAGCCTATTCCATTGTGTGGGAATAAGACCAGAAATAGTCTCTGAAGAGGTTTGTGGGCTACACATTCCTCTACAGTTTTCGAGGCGAGTACTGTCAGTCCGCAGGGTAGTTCCCTACCCCTTGTACCCGTTATTCTGTGATCACAACCCATCTGGCTATACCGAGACCATATACCAGTCCTTAGAAATAAGCCTATACTGTAATCTGGCTATTCCTGAAACGCGCAAAATGTGCGGTGTTTAGGTATCGTCAGATTCCAGACAGTTCAGCGGCACAAGAGGGGAGCTTCGGTGGGACCCCCAAGGTCTTGAAGGAGTTGCTCTTTAGCAAGAGCGCACTGGCCCTCACCCACAATCATCTGTTGCAAGCCTGTGCGAAGAATCAGTTGAAGCAGTTGACCTGCTATGCATGGATCAAGGAAGTGGATAACAGCCTGTCATCAAACAAGTTTTGTAAAATCACAGCAGCACTGCCCCGTAAACATGCTTCCCTCCTCTTCCAACTTTGATCCCACCACGCCCCGCTCACAAAACATTTACACCTCCTGAACAAACTCCTGTCCTCCACCTGCCTGTGCTGTGGACAACACAATGAGATAGTTGAGCATTTCCTCCACTTCTGTCCAGCACATGGAGCCGCATGCAGACAGCTACAAGCAGCCAGCCGACTAGCTGCATTCACCAAGCACCTGTTGTCCGACCCCGATCTCCTTCCCTCTCTCTTCTGATACATTCAGCAGACAGGCTGATTCCACGCCGTGTTCGGGGACTTCGAGCAATTGAAGAAGCCTGGCGCAAAGCAGATTTCCTTCTAGATTCTTATTTACTTATGACTGACTCATGGGCTATGACCTACACATATTTCGCCATGCACGGTGAACTGTCTGGAATCCGACTATACCTAAACACCCCACATTTTGCGTGTTTCAGGAATAGTCAGATTACAGTATAAGCTTATTTCTATGAACTGGTATACGGTCTCGGTATAGCCAGATGGGTTGTGATCACAGAGTAACAGATACAAGGGGTAGGGAACTACCCTGTGGATCGGCAGTGCTCACCTCGAAAACTGTAGAGGAATGTGTAGCCCACAAACCTCTTAAGAGACTATTTCTGGTATTGTTCCCACACAATGGAATAGGCTGGATGTACTGATGACAAGGGCATGCGGGAATAGTCTTATTTCTGGACCCATAGGCCGTGCACTTTCCATGTGATAGACATCAAGGTCCGGGGATGTACATTCCGGCGAAGTTCCAGGACTAGCTAAGGAGATCTGATGGGATTGTTCTTATTCCGAGCAGATGGAGTTGGGGAAATAAGAACCCTTTCTGGGACAAGTCTCACTAGGGGTATCTACGAGGAGCTGGAGACCAGGGGAACATTACCTGATGGTCAGCGAGGACGGGAGAGGACCAGGGACAACAGGAAATAGGACGAACGACTCGGTATCAGTCAGCCAAGAGACTGAGGGTTTCAAACCCCTAGGCTGACCAACGCTGCTTGAACGGACATCACAATTGTCCTGTGCGCTGACCAATGACAATACGCTCGCAGGAGCCCTTCCGACGGATAAACGGCTGCGAAGGGGGAACTCGGGCAATTTTACTAATTTCTACTTTGTTTTTGGACTTGCATATGATTTTGGGGTTTGTATAAGTAGTCAGGACATTATCTCAAGTAGGGGACAGAATCACCCGTGTATTAGTAGGCTGAACACTTGCGATTGGGCTATTTCTGGGGTTGGCTCAGTGTGTATCATCGTTGGACTTTAACATTGGGAAACCTAAGTTGGAATAAGGAATAGGGTATCAGAACATCTTGGATGTGATTGAGGCTATCTAGCATCTGGGAATTGAATTGTATCGTCATCAGCTATTGTCATCAGCATCTAGGAGATAAGCTATCGGGGCTTCTATCGTTTGGAATTGTTTTATCGACAACCTATTTGAGGTCTCTTTTACATCGTTGGACGTCACCACCACCACCACTCTCAATACTTGCTGTCTCATAAGCTGCAAAGCTTATTTCCACCGCTCAATTATCGCTCAGGCCAAGTCCTGGTGATATCTTGTAGTGAAGGTTTATCTTCCTAAGGGAAACACATACCTTCCCTTCAACCTTGTTAGGACCTGTGAAGGGACTATCACTCATCTGAATCTCGGCTCTTGCACTCACTGATCAGCCTATTTCCGATCCCTGTCTTATTTCCGTAGGCATCACCACTTATTCCAGAAGGACTTGGGTTGTATTTGGGTGATAAGTGGGTTGTTTGGGTTTGGTTCGGAGCACATCATTCAGCAGACTTTCCGCTTTGCATCCGGGGGCGTGTTACAACATGTCAACAGCTCTGCAACACTTCGAGTAGACACATGCTCCTAGGATATGGACTTATCTACAATAGGACACTAGTACAGAGGTAGTTTATTTTCTATATATGCCTATAGCACAGAGGAAATAAAACGAGGTTCCAAAAAAAAAAAAAAAAGAGACCTTGGAACATAGGTGCAAGTGTGTGGTACCCAACTGGTGATTCAGCATGGGACCAGGATAGGAAGATGCGAGCATGTGATTGACACGATGTGGTCATGAATCACAAACAGAGAGAACAGGACAGATAGGGGAATAGCTGGCAGGCTATTGGTGCAGTAGTGCGGGCTGCCACTGAAGTGGCAACAGTATAACAGGCTGCTGGCCGGTGCTCTGACCTGTGCTAGATGACTCCAGACAGCAGATTCAACTCCAAGTTGTCAGAATATGAAGTTCCAGTAGCGAGCAGTAGGCTGAGGAATTTTCAATATACCCAGAAATCGACACTAGCAGATCAGTGTGGCTGGTCTTGCTTGGCCTAGACCCATGACAACAGCAGCCATCTCATTGGCTGTTCGCCTTCAATCACCTCATTTTCACTCATCCCATTATTTAGCCTGTTTTTCACATGTATCTTGTACTCCAGTAGTATAAAAGGGAGTGCAGAGCAGACTAGAGCCGCAGATTATTACACCCCGGTTTTGTACGAAGCTGGTGCAGGTGGTCTCAGGCTGCTAGTGGAGATTGTAACACACTTATGAGTAGTAATCTTTATTGGAATCAATACCGTTGACTCTGGACATGTTGAGTTCTTAAGTTGAGGTTTCTGTTGTTGGTTTGAGGAGCCTTCACATATAAAATCCAAGGGTGTTCTCTTCAAGAACCAACCTCAGTTGTGCTAGCAGCTTCGCCTTCACCCTGATATTGATGGAAGCACTGCCATAGTGTGTTGGATCACCTGCCAGGTGGTTGTGTGCTGACTCGAGCCTACCAAGGAGAAGATGAATAGGTGCCCCCACCTTTAGATTGACTGTAACTTGTCAGTCACTTTGCCTTCACACCCTGATATTGACGGAAGCACTGGCATAGTGTGTTGGGTTGCTAGCTGGACACTTATAGTGGTTTATTGCCAATACCAAGTGGTCAAACTTCTCTTCCTCTCAACTCCGCCTCTTCCGGCTTCCCTGGACTTGACATCTGTCCTCTGTCCAAATTCCTGCTCTCAGTTAAAGACCAGGTCGACAGTTTGAGGACTGCCTTGCCATTTGAGGATTGAAGTCCCATTGGAGTTAACATCAGTAGTCTTTGGGTGTGCCCTTAGCAAGGATTTTCATAAACCTACATACTCTGCCCTGGTGTTCTCAATCTGGTGATCCAGCCACCTTGTGTCCACCCCAAAACCCAGGACCATCCCAGGTGCTGGTGGTATTGTTGTTGGCCGCTGCATAGTGCTAGTGTGTTGTTGAAGGACTTTGTTGAAGTCTAGCAGTCAAATTGTGTTTGTTTCAAGCCCACTGGTCACATACTATGGCCCAGACCTGAACTCACAAAGAGAAGCACTTACATATTTGGAGGAAAAAGATTGTTGTAGTGGAGTTGTTTAGGTGGTTGTTTTGTGCAATCCCAAACTGAAGCTATTTCTCATTGTCTATCAAGTGCACCATTTCACCGGCAAGGTGTGTTGATAGTTTGGATGTAAGACGTTGTAGTGTTCCAGACAGGATTCACAATTGTGGCTACCTGTTGCTCAGTCTGCAACTGTCTACACTGCCATCAGAGATCAAAATCCTATTGCTGTCACATGCTGTGACTTCATTACCCTTGTCAGACCCCAATTATCTCTGAATCCAAAGGATTCACAATTGTAGCTACCTGTTGCTCAGTCTGCAACTGTTTACACTGCCATCAGAGATTAAAATCCTATGTTGCTGTCACATGCTGTGACTTCATTACCCATGTCAGACCCCAATTATCTCTGGATCTAGACTCATGGAACCAGTTGGGTCCCAAGCTCACCTCCAAATCAGAACAGCTATAACATGCAAGCAAAAACAGTCATATCAGCAGATCAATGATGGTAACAATCAGAAAGGCGAGCTTGGGTACTGACTGGGCCGACTCGTCGCGTGTTTTGGTGGGCCCGCCAAACGAAGGGTGTGGACTTAAAATAAACTTGGAAAAGTGCCCAAAATCTTCTGGCAATTGTTTCAATTGAAGATGGGTTATTTTTGATTCTCTATTGATTGACTCTGACTCGTTTTCCCGTCGAAAAAAGGGATTTTGTATTGAAACTGTGTGCTGCGAGACAATCCTACAGTACATAAGTAGTATTGAGTATCAAATAAAGCTGTGCCGAGGCGCAATGGTGCAGAATTCACGACTCTCGCTCAACATTTCCCAGTTGGGCTCGCGATGTGGCTGTGCAAGCCCATCAATCCGAGGTGCGTCTCATTAATTGCATGCTACTCTTCATCACTGTCTTCGTTTCACTCTGAGAAACCACTAGCCTTGTCAGGAAACCTTTTGGGACATCTTAAGCATTGAATTCCACATTTCCCTCTCCCTACAACACGTCAAACTTGAAGTCTGGCACTCAGCTGATAAGTGGGTCTTCCCTGGCAGCTACTTGCATTCAATTGTCATTTTACATTCAAATGTTAAATAACATTCCATGAGAATGCACTTGCCTATTAAACAGCACCTCACCTCTCCACAAAGCACAGATGTCGCAAGACGATTCCAGTGGATGGGGGTACACAGCCCACATCAATGATAAAAATGGGAGGAACTTCTTCGTCCTGCTCAACTGGGGTGCGGGACGGATGGTTTAAAAGGTTGAATATCACTTGTATATTGTGCATATCCTCCCTTGTGGCCTTAAAAGTGCAAAGTGTGTAATTTTTGACCGAAAAAAACAAGTTAGACTCTTTGGGTAGAGAATCAAAAGTTATCCATCTTCAATTAGGACAATTTTTGGCACTTTTCAGTGTTTCCTGACCAAGTCCGCACCTCTCATTTGGCGGGATCACCAAAACACGCGACCAGGGGGCCCAGCCGGTAAATCAAGTCTCCTTCGCCGTGATCGGTGTACGTGTGATTGCTGACTCTTTGATTGATTTACTGGATGGGACGAGCCTACTCTGAATCCAATATCTCTGATACTGCTTTTCTGCAATACTCTTGTTTCCATTGGTTTGTACTACATTTGACTCATACTTACTCTTATGCTATGCTCTATGCTACTTACATCATGGAAGTCTCAGACTACCGATGATGTCCGAATCAAACTGACTTACCATGATTCACTGTAACTTGTTTCATCATAGAACCTTCGGACCTCCGACTAGTCTGACTCTTACATTATATTCCCACTAACACTATACTTACCTATAAATACGAGTCCTATCCGTAGTTAGACTTCAGTTTGAATATTGACTAAGACTTGCCCTATTACTCCTCTCGGACTTCCATCCAAACTCTGACTCCCTCCGAAATTGGGCACCAGGTGTAGAGAAGGGTGCAGCGCACGAGCTGAAGCCAAGCCCCTTTCAACCTTCCCAGTATACAGGTTCAGCACTCCATTGGACTCCAACTCCTTCCCGCACATCCTACAGTGGGGAACAGTCAAAGGCATCAACTTTGATAAAGGTTATAGTAAGTCTCCGAAAATGATCAGGATGCAAGGTAGACCTAATGGAGGCCCTTCTGAAATTTTTTTAGCCCAATCCCACAAGCCGTTCCTGAGATAAAGGGGTATTTATAGAGATGAACCTCCAAAACAATGGCCGTACCCCAAAAACCTATGGTGAAATCACAAAAATATTCCTATAGACTCCTTTCAATGAACTGAGTATGATGCTACCTAAAGGGGTATTTATAGTGATGAACCTCCAAAAAAATAGCCATACCCCCAAAAACCTATGGTAAAATCACGAAAATATTCTTATAGACTCCTTTCAATGAATTGAGTATGATGCTGCCTTTTTCAAAAAATTTCAATGAGTGATTCCCTCATAATTAGCCTGTGAATTTTGTGTCATATGTGTCATTGTCATGTTGTCACCTGGTTCTATTGAGAACAAGAACTGCTGAATGGCACAATTATTGAGTCACCAAGATGATTTCAAGAATCAGGTCTCAATAGGGGACTTCACGCTAGGACACATTTTCGCGTTTGTGAATAAATTTATTCATTTGATCAGATGAATAAAATCATGGTTTGTGGAATAAATCCATGATCACCCCGTTTGGTTTCCACAATATATGTTCATTAATTCTTTCCATGCGCCAAACATGTACCTACTTGGCCGGTTTCAGTTCCTTGGAAGGCATCACCTCCTTGGCATTGGCGTCGGTGGGTGTGTCAATTGTCGTGTCACCCTCTGCGCCAGTCTTTAGAGCCTTGGCTTTTTCTTGGACCCCTGGGCCTCCCCCAAGGATGTCTTTCAGATTGAGCTTTCTTCATGTCCACCAAACGAGCCTCGAGCTCGTCAATTGATTCGGAGTCGGGAGCTTTCAACCACTTCCCCATGAGCAGTGATGATCAAGATGGTGACGGGCAGCTTACTCAAGCAACTTGAATTATATATATCGCACAAAAATATGTTTATTCCACAAGCACGATTAAATCGTGCTTGTGGAATATTTTTATTTTGTAAAAATGATTGTTCCCATCAGATGAATATTTACATTCACAAACGTGAAAATGTGTCCTAACGTGAAGTCCCCTAATGGTGGAAGAGTTGATTAAAAGGAGGGGACATTAAGTGATATTTCTTCCCCAAGTTCCACTGTGAGTTGAACCCCATTGAAATGGTAAGTATATTTCCTTGCCTAATCACAACAAGTATCTAACAATTGTTCAGTATTGGGGATGAGCCAAATACAGATATTGGAAGGAAGAAGAACTTTGAACAGGCCAAAGCTGCAGCCATCAAGTGGTTGGATGCTTGTCCATCTGAAGTCATCCGCAAATTTATCAACCTTTCCTGGTGATTTGCAAGTGCTTACCAGTTGTGATTGACTGGGTGGGCTGCAGATTGGGCTGTGAAGAAGTATAGGTTGCACCACACCATTTCTGAGCAGGTGTTGAAGGCTTTGGAGGCAGCAGGAAGGCTCAAGGGGCCAAGATAGCTACACACAATTTTTGTTCAAAGGGGCCAAAAATTTGGCCATACATAATTTCTTGTGGAAAATTCGCAAAAAAAATTGTTTTAGGCTTATTAGGGGACTTCAAAGTAAGAGCGCGCTTCTGCACTTTTTCGCTTTTTTCGCTTTTTCCACTGTTTTGTAATGTTCCGAGTGATTGACAGGAGCTTCAGCATCATTCGGCAAAAAACGCTGTGTGACACGATTGTGTGATTGCTGTAACCCGGACCGCCTAAATTTTTTGAGTCCCACCAAAGTCCCACTAAGGTCCCACTGCGACGTGACATGTGGCAACACGAGAACACCTTACTCCATCTACCTCTCATCAATGAGCAGTCAACAGCCGCGCCGATCTCCCTGGAAGCACAAGAAACCCGGTACAAAGAAGGCTGCCAAGTAGGCGGAGCCTGCTCTTCCAACAATCAAGGGGGGGGCAGACGATGGGGCATTGACGTGGGCCCTGATCACGCAGTTCAAGGTCAAGGAGAACCGTCTTGTTCTCTTCGGGAAAGACATTCGCGTTAAGTGTATATTGATCTCTTTCAATTATGTCTTCTCTTGAGTTTAAGTACTCTTTGATTCTCTATATTGCTATCCACATTTTAATGAATCTAATTTTGATTTATGTGTGCCGCACGTCGTGTCGCAGTGGACCCAAAAAATTCAGGTGGTCCAGGTTACAATACAGCAATCACACAAACGTGTCATGCAGTGTTCTTTGCCAAATGATGCTGAAGCTCCCGTCAATCACTTGGAACATTATGAAACAGCGGAAAAAAGCGAAAAAAGCGAAAAAGCGCAAAAGTGCGTTCTTACTTTGAAGTCCCCTATTTTGAGGTGCTGAGTCTGATTCTGAAGTCAGCTAAGCTCTCTATTACTATTAAGTATACAAAGTGCTAGGTGAGTTAATGAGTTTGACTGTCCCCCACTGTAGTCACTCTGTCTTGCTTATATGCACTTCATCCTTTCCAGCTATATCTTGGACCTCTGTTGGATCCCAGTCAGAGACCAGTACTTGACAGTTGCAAACGACAAGCTAGATCAGCATTTGCAATGCTATTTGACACCTTTGCAGAAAAATAGTTTCTTTTTAAGGGCCTTTGACAGACTAAAAACTAGACATAAGTTTGCAATGAATTTGCCAAATGTTAGCCTTTTCAAGGCCTTGCAAGACAATGTAATGTTCTACTGCTTTTGATGATGTTGCTAAAACAGTGACTACAGGGCTAGTAATGAAATATCCACAAACTAAACCTTGTTATTTAATATCACTGGTTGGGAGATTCAAGTTTTTCAGCACAATTTACGGTGAAAAATGTTGTTTCTTTTTCAGACATTTTTCACTGAAAAAGATAGTGAAAAACTCAAAAAAATTTCACTATTTTGTGAGTTCGAGGTGAAAATTCAAAAGGAAGCTCAAAAGAGGTGAAAAAGATTTGAATTTTTCACCGCTTTTTTCAGTAAAAAATGCCTGAAAAACAAACAACATTGTTCACCATAAATTGTGCTGAAAATCTTGAATCTCCCAACCAGTGTATACGGTTCAAGATGTAATATATCAACTCCAAACACTATAATCCTTGTGCAAGTTTGGAGTTCCAATCCAGTACAGATTGTGGCAATTTGAACCTTAGTTCTCTTTTATCGAAAGCAAGATATAGGTCCACAAGGCATATAGATAAACTGCTCGAGACTGTTCTAGGCGCAATCACAGATAGTCAGACGAGGTTTTATGTTCAATGATTTTGTATAATATGGATCTAGGTTTGGAGGTTGTATTCCGATGCAAAATGCAAGTGATTCTTATGATATTCCGATCCTAAATAGTATCCGCAGTTGCTAATCTTTACAAGATTACAAGCAGTCACTGGTGCTTCGCGCTGGCTCCCACTTGCTGCATGTAACTAAAATAAGAATGTTGATCCGAGCTCCCAGAATGATAGATTAAAAGCAGAGTTTAAAAAGCTTCAGACAGACAGAATGGCTCAGACTGGCATTAGCCCTTGTGAGGTGACACCTTAATGTAGGGTAGTACATTATAGCACATTGCAATTCAAACAATTTCGAATAAATGCTCAGGTGCCCCAGTACCAGGTCTGTCATCGCATTTTGGTGGAGGATCACATGTCCAATCCAACCCAAAATCCAAGCATGTTCCACTCATTATTTCGGAATTCTGAGTAGACTGATAGTTAGCTAGAGCTTCTCAAATGATATCCTACCCAAAATTTGAATGAAATTGGGGCTCTTGATGACAAGGGAGCAAAATTGGAATGCAAAGATGAAAGTTTCAATAATAAGAGTCCAGCCTGATCAGGCACCTGCGGTGAGTAACAGACTCTATATAGCGAGGTACAAGTTGGAATATATAGATTGTCTGTTTAAGAGAGACTAAGTTTAAGTATGTATTGAAGCATGTGTCTGTGAGACTAAGGATGGGATGATGTGGGGTAATGAAAGGGGTATATGAGTCGGGAATAAGTGCTGGGGAGGATATGAGAGTAATTACTGGAGTGGGTGAAGAATCTGGTTTCATGGGATCAGACAAGAATTGAGCACATGGGGAAAGAGATTGAGTGAGGTACACCATTCAAGCTCTTTACTACTCATGGAGGGTTTTGTGCTGGGTATAACACTTTGCCCAGTCTTGGCCATATACAAACTTGTCATATGAGAGCAATGTCTGTTCTTGGCCAATGACAAGTGTGTTGTGTGGAGACCATAGTCCAACCCTAAATGGCACAGGGAGCCAAAAAAGGAGTTCCAGAGGGAGACAGGAGACCCAGCCATTGTGGATCTGCCAATTGAGAGGTGCAAAAGGTGACTTGAGGTGAAGAGACTGGAATAGAGAATTAGGCAATACTAAAGGTATGTGTAAAGGAGGAACCCACATTGAGTAAACTCCATCCACTGGCAGAGCTTCCGGTCTTTGCATCCCCAATGCAAAAAGTCTCATCATCAGAGCCAGATACAATTCTCTTGCCATCAGGTGAGAAGGCAACTGAGGTGACCCAATTGGTGTGCCCCTCCAGTGGCTCCCTGAGTGCAGCTCCAGTCTCTGCATCCCAAATGCACACACTCTGGTCATCAGAGCCAGACATAATTCTCTTGCCATCAGGTGAGAAGGCAACTGAGGTTACCTCATTGGTGTGCCCCTCCAGTGGCTCCCTGAGTGCAGCTCCAGTCTCTGTATCCCAAATGCGCACAGTCTCATCCCAGGAGCCAGACACAATTCTCTTGCCATCAGGTGAGAAGGCAACTGAGGTGACCCCATCGGTGTGCCCCTCCTGTGGCTCCCTGAGTGCAGCTCCAGTCTCTGCATCCCAAATGCACACAGTCCAGTCATATGAGCCAGACACAATTCTCTTGCCATCAGATGAGAAGGCAACTGAGGTGACCCGATCGGTGTGCCCATCCAGTGGCTCCCTGAGTGCAGCTCCAGTCTCTGCATCCCAAATGCGCACAGTGTTGTCTTCGGAGCCAGACACAATTCTCTTGCCATCAGGTGAGAAGGCAACTGAGGTGACCCGATCGGTGTGCCCGTCCAGTGGCTCCCTGAGTGCAGCTCCAGTCTCTGCATCCCAAATGCGCACAGTCTTGTCTTCAGAGCCAGACACAATTCTCTTGCCATCAGGTGAGAAGGCAACTGAGGTGACCAAATTGGTGTGCCCCTCCAGTGGCTCCATGAGTGCAGCTCCAGTCTCTGCATTCCAAATGCGCACAGTCTCATCATCAGAGCCAGACACAATTCTCTTGCCATCAGGTGAGAAGGCAACTGAGCTGACATTATTGGTGTGCCCCTCCAGTGGCTCCCTGAGTGCAGCTCCAGTCTCTGCATCCCAAATGCGCACAGTCTCATCCCAGGAGCCAGACACAATTCTCTTGCCATCAGGTGAGAATGCAACTGACCTGACTGAATTGGTATGCCCCTCCAGTGGCTCCCTGAGTGCAGCTCCAGTCTCTGCATCCCAAATGCACACAGTCCAGTCATAGGAGCCAGACACAATTCTCTTGCCATCAGGTGAGAAGGCAACTGAGGAGACCCCATTGATGTGCCCCTCCTGTGGCTCCCTGAGTGCAGCTCCAGTCTCTGCATCCCAAATGCACACAGTCTCGTCATCAGAGCCAGACACAATTCTCTTGCCATCAGGTGAGAAGGCAACTGAGCTGACATTATTGGTGTGCCCCTCCAGTGGCTCCCTGAGTGCAGCTCCAGTCTCTACATCCCAAAGGCGCACAGTCTTGTCATCAGAGCCAGACACAATTATCTTGCCATCAGGTGAGAAGGCAACTGAGCTGACCCAATCAGTGTGCCCATCCAGTGGCTCCCTGAGTGCAGCTCCAGTCTCTGCATCCCAAATGCGCACAGTCCTGTCATAAGAGCCAGACACAATTCTCTTGCCATCCGGTGAGAAGGCAACTGAGGTGACTGATTTGGTGTGCCCCTCCAGTGGCTCCCTGAGTGCAGCTCCAGTCTCTGCATCCCAAATGTGAACAGTCTTGTCCCTGGTGCCAGACACAATTCTCTTGCCATCAGGTGAGAAGGCAACTGACCTGACCAAATTGGTGTGCTCCAGTGGCTCCCTGAGTGCAGCTCCAGTCTCTGCATCCCAAATATGCACAGTCTTGTCATCAGAGCCAGACACAATTCTCTTGCCATCAGGTGAGAAGGCAACTGAGTTGACTGAATTGGTGTGCCCCTCCAGTGGCTCCCTGAGTGCAGCTCCAGTCTCTGCATCCCAAATGCGCACAGTCCTGTCAGAGGAGCCAGACACAATTCTCTTGCCATCAGGTGAGAAGGCAACTGACCTGATATCATTGGTGTGCCCCTCCAGTGGCTCCCTGAGTGCAGCTCCAGTCTCCGCATCCCAAATGTGCACAGTCTTCTCAGAGGAGCCAGACACAATCCTCTTGCCATCCGGTGAGAAGGCAACTGAGGCAACACTATTGGCATGGCTCTCAAGTACAGCAATTGTATTTGGCCACTGTTTCATCCTCCCTCTCGTAATTGATACTAATTGTGGGAATTCATCTGAAAATCTTTTATGGATTTCAGACTCTTCTGGTGCCAAGGCCAGCGCTGACAGATAAATGTGGGGAGCACTTTGAATAATTGCTTCTCCAAAGAAGGAAACAAATCTTTTGGCATCAGTCACAAATTGGAGAAGGGGTGTGCGCTGCTGATTTTGAGTCATCATCACAGAAGATCATTCCTAGACATACCTCATTTGCCCAATCCATCAATCTAGACAGAGCCTGTTGTCCATGGCCCACAATCCCAAGTAGACTCAACACCTCCAGCCAAAACAGAAACTTTTTGAACAGCAAGTTCTCCACACTGCCTGAATCATAGGCTGTCTTCACCAGATGATCCACCCAAAATTGGGCAGCATATTGAACATGCAATGGAATGTAGTTATCAAGTCGCCACTGGAAATCTGGCATGTCAATGTTTCGCAAGTATGAGGTTGGTAGATCACAGATGTTGAATTTCAGTTGTTTGTCCAGCACCTCTATAAGAGCAGACACTAGGCCTCGCTGCTGATTGTCTGTGCCGCAGAGAATTTCTGGCCGGTCTACTTTCACATAATCTGTCATAAACTCCCTGAATGAAAGATGTATAATTCTGATTGCTGTCCCTGGAGCATCAGAAACATGGATCACGGCACTCAGAGGGTGCAGTGCCCTTAGAAGAGCTTCTTTATCCATTTTAAGCAAGTCTGCCAGGCTCTGGCAATCCAAAGGTTCAAAGAGCTGCAAAATTGTACTCAGAATCTTCATGGCTCGATCATGTAAGCGTTGAGTGCCCCGGTCTCTGTGGGCTGCAAATGGGATGGCATAATTCACAATCAGGAGGTATAGATCATGCAGGTCTTTGAGACCTTCACCATCTAGGAGGTCATCAACAAGTTCTTGTGGTGGTGTTTGTGGCTGTCCTGCAATAACATAACGAACAGCTGTAGCCACAAAAACAAAGAGTCCATTTGCACGGGTTGTTATTTCTTCTGCCTGTTCTTTCTGAATTTTCCAGGGATCAGGTGTAATCCAGTTGGTCCCATTAAGTGATTGCTCAACATAGAGCTGGATATCACTCTGAACTGTACTATGTTCAATCTCATCAAGGACTACTCTATGCACCATAGAAAGCCGTGGTTGAAATTTCAGGTAAGAAGGAACATCAGGGCGTCCAGTCAGAAAGAATCGGATATGGGCCGGGATTTGATCAATGCTATTGAATAGCCATGACAAGAAATTTTGGCCACGGTCTTGACCACATTCATCCAGAGCATCAAGACAGATCACCCATGGTGTTGAACAGGGAGGTAGCTTTGCAAGAATTCCCACAACCAGTTTCTGGAATTGCAGGTGTGGTCCTGCCTGGCCAATCCCAGGTATAGCACCTCTCTCTTTCTCCAATAACTCAATGAGATGATCTTGAAACACAGGACTATATTGTGCAAGCTGCAGGGCAAGTGTTGAAGCAAAGTGATCTATCTCCCTCTGGCCACGGGAAAAGAAGAAAGATGCTGCCAGAGTATGTTTCTCCTCGGCCAAGACAGCTGCAACTGTTTTTGCAATTGTGGATTTGCCCGATCCCGCAACCCCACTGAGCATGACCAGGCGGATTGAATCAGGAGTGCTGGTCAAACGTGCAACAAGTTCCCTGATTATATCAACCCGTGTACCAACCATGCATTTCTCAGGTGTGTTGGCAGCATCATATCGTGCTGCCACACATGTGAGAGTTGCTGGACCGCTGTCATATTTTCTGTTATTCAGAAACAGTATTCAGGAGAGGATGAATCAACATACAAATTCACGATGAAGTTTTGAGTATGGATATTACCATAGGATATTGTGGGACCCTGGCCAGTGCCCCCATTTCCACCCTGTTGGCCACCACCATTCCCCCCCACGCCACCTGAGGAATGTAAGTAAGAAGGTTGGTGTTCTTACCAATTTCGCTACACACCACGGATGTTCTGATTCAATGTGTGGAATTCAACCTGGTGAGACATCATGGGGCCGGTGCAAATTCGTAGAAACTTGAGTCGACTGTGGGTTTTGCGAGCGCAGTGAACGTGGAGGTGGAAGAACAAGAGCTGGCTGACAGCTGACTGACAGACACAGCCACCATGGCAACGCATGCCTTGTTTTATAGGGCGCCAAACTTCGGAATAATATGCAGCTAACAGGACAAAGTCACAATGCCAATCCCCAAGCACATAGATATATTCTGCCCCAATATCAAGGCATCATTACACTCATGAACTCTGTTTTACGCCGAATGTCCTGCCGTAAACCATGGCTTAGGGTATCTATTCTGAAGCCCCGGCCAACTCTTTCGTACACGTTTTCGGCCGCTCCGGCCCGCTGCCCCCCGTTCTCGTGCAAACGGCATCCAGTGTCATCTCCGATTTGAGGACGTCGAATCCGTTTGGAGCAAATTCCTCCTATAAGGTGAGATTTCGATTACTATCGGACGCGAGGTGAGGGACGGGAGAAGGGGTGAGAGGCGGTCCTGCGGACCGCTCGGAGAGGAGGATCAGGAAGGATGAGGACGGGATGATGAAAGGAGCGATGGGGTGTGTGCGGGAGGTCTGGGCCGCTTTGCGGCCGATTCGTCGTGTTTTCCAACGCGCCTGGAGAAGGGGGGAAAAGAGCGAATCGGGCGGGAAGAGAAAGCGGGACCCAGGACCAGTACGCAGCGCGAAGCGGGTCTGAAACGAGGAGACCCAAAACAACGCGAGCGTGAAGTACCCAAAAAGGGATGGGCGGGCGGGGCTCAAAAATTAGGCGATGGAGTGAGGCTGCGAGCGATAGAGGCAGAAGACGAGGCGCGTATGGAAGTACGCGACGAGGATGAAATGATGGGAGATCACTGATGCGGTACATCCCGTAATCTAATCCTCCTTATCTCACACTTAGCCCGCGCTCGCAAGCTCGCGAAGGCTCAGCTCACAATAAGGTGAGATTTCGATTACTATCGGACGCGAGGTGAGGGACGGGAGAAGGGGTGAGAGGCGGTCCTGCGGACCGCTCGGAGAGGAGGATCAGGAAGGATGAGGACGGGATGATGAAAGGAGCGATGGGGTGTGTGCGGGAGGTCTGGGCCGCTTCGCGGCCGATTCGTCGTGTTTTCCAACGCGCCTGGAGAAGGGGGGAAAAGAGCGAATCGGGCGGGAAGAGAAAGCGGGACCCAGGACCAGTACGCAGCGCGAAGCGGGTCTGAAACGAGGAGACCCAAAACAACCACTCGGAGCAACGCTCTAGAGCGAAGCTCGCTTGAGGGCGACTCGTGCGCTGCGGCCCGAAACACCCCACGGAGCGGGGCGGAGAACAAGGGTAGTAAACAATAAATCGTGATGTAATTTCGGCTGGAGAAAAAAAAAAAAATCATGTCGCAAGAGGTAGCTAAGCGTCCGTATCAAAGGAAAGGTCGGAGTCGTACGCATGTCCGTGTGCGAGGGCAAAGTCCCTGATACGTGAGTCCCAAGCCTTAGCAATGCGCGAAGAAAGGACGAGTTCCAGGCGTCTCCAGTAGATCAAGAAGCAGAGCGACGTCCAGCCGCCAAGCTTCATGATCACCTCGGGCTCGACTCCGTCCAGGAGGAGTTTCACAGAACCGCCTATGCGGTAGCTGTGACCGAAAACGTGTGCGAGGCCGGCGCGCTTGTACGCCACGGCTGCTGAATGTAGGAAAACGTCCTTTGTGAGTACACGCCAGCTCTCGCCGCTGCGGTATGCGTAGATGGGAGTCAACGGGGGCGGGGAGTGGTTGATGCGCGTGTGATTGTCGTGTGCCCAAACCGGACAAAGCGGGTCGAGCGTGGCCGTCAAGACGCATTCGCCGCCTAGGAAAGTCGTGGTCTTGGTCCAGACAATGTGAAAACCAACGACGTCCCGACCGCACGAGGTGCGAGACCTCAAAGAGCGCGTGCACCGGCAGGTGTCGTGTTCTATGTCGAAAGACTTTGCGCTCTTCGGTAGAAGCTCGCCTAGCCGGCGACAGCCCCAGAAAGCTGCGGTGGCAGCGGCCCACTTTGCGGCGCCCTCGCCCGAATCCAAGTCCAGGAAAGAACGGAGCGCGAGCATATGCGCTTCCGTGACTGGGCCGCGCAAGGGGCGTTTGAAAGCGGCGCCTCTTCGGTCTCCAGATTTCTTCAAACCGAGCACCCATTTGTCGGCGCCGCACCACTCCGCGCGATTGAACAGGTGCCAGAGCTGCAGCCCGTTCAGCCAGTTCCGTATGCATTTCCCAGAGCACGAACCGAGGGCGTCGGCGATGAAGGCAGATATGAGAATCGGGCTCGCGGGCATACGTCTGTGCTCCGAGACGTCATGTCGGTCGCAGTACTGGTGGAATCGTAGCAGGCCGGCGCCGTAAGATGTGCGCGTGTTCTCGGCCGTGGAGGCGAGCAGTCCTTCGTATACTTCGAGTTGGCGCGATGCCTCGACCTCGTCCGCTGCGAAGGAGCGTTGAGTCTCCATGGAGAAGGGAGACGTCCAGAGCAGGACGCGACGGTCCGCGGGGACTCGCGGGCGGTAAACGCTTGGGCGGATGTCGTTCCCCGGTGCTGGGCGGTTGGCTCGTTTCGTGGGAAGGCACCGCGCGGCTCCGGCGCGGACGTCGTTGAGCTCGCGACGCTCAGCTAGGTTCGTGAAATACGGCAGACGTATGTTTGGCGCGCGACGGACGGGGCCCGAGGAAGGAGGGCGCGGCGACAGGGGCTGAGGGGAGCATCCAGCAGCGACGGGAACGGGACGGGGAAAGGGGCAGAGGCGCGTCATGAGGTGGGAAGAGAATCTGGGCGACGCCGCGAGATCAAGCGGTAGCGGGGGTGAGGACAGGGGCACGCGCGGAGAGTTCGGTGCGCGGGCGGGGAGACGGAACGGAGTGTGTGGGGACGTATCGGCGATGGGATGATCAAATGCAAAAACGGCAGGTTGAGCTGCCGTGTGAAAGGTACGGTATTTCGGATCGGACAGGGCCAGCATCGCTGGGGAGACGAAAAGAGGCATGGCGGGCGCGGCTACCAATCGCCGCGGACGAATAGGTCTGCAAGCTCGTGTGGGAGATCGAAGATGCGGGTGAGTCGGTCGGATAGGGGGTAAGGAGACTCGCCGCGAGAAGGGGCGTCGGCAATGTTGAGGGCCGTGTCGACATAGACGATGTCCGTGTCGATCATATGATCGAGGGACGTGTGCTTGGTCCGACGAGCGCAGAGATTCAGCTCGGTGTTGGGGCTGCGACCCTTCGTCAGCGCGCCGATTGCGCCCTTGTTGTCGGAATAGACGCGAAGGTGCACGTCCCGGAATTTTAGCTGGCCCAGGAAGTGGATGAGGAGCTCGAGCGCGATCGCTTCGAGCCAACAGATGTCGCGCCCCGGCGTCTTCCAGCCCGGAGCGAGCTTGAAGGAATACCATCGGGAAGCGGTACAGGAAAGTGTGCCCGCCGTTGACGTCGGGGGGCGATGCCGTTGGGGAAACGGAACTTATCCAAGTCGTCCTCGAACTTGAAGGTCTTGGTATCGGGATTCGTGCCCGCGGGGACGATGGCGCCCGTTTCAGCATCCCAAATGTCCACCATCGCGTTGCAGATCATCCCTGCGCTCCCGCTAGCTGATCGAAGACCGAACGGGGCGCAGTGGTCCATGAAAAATTCGCCGTTGAGGGAGACAACAAGCCAAGGTTTGTGGTCCGGCCGGATCGGGCAGGTGTGGTGGAACGCTTTGATGTCGAATGAGCATGCTTGCGTTCCCGCCGGAGCCTCAGCCACCTGAAAGGTCTGGATATGAGGAATAGGTCCGGGACGGTGGAGCCCAGAGAGATGAGGTGAGATGGGTGATGCCAATGCAGCTCTCTCGCGCGCAAGTGTGCGTATGTGCACAGGCGCGGACACGGACGCCGACGCGTGAAACAGGAACCGTACGCCGATGCGCATGAACCTGCGCCGATGCGCGAATAAATATTCGTATGCGCCGATGCGCGAAAAATTCCGTATGTGCCGATGCACAGGGACGGGCGCCGATGCGCGAAAAATATCGTATGCGCCGATGCGCAGGGACGAGCGCCGATGCGCGAGAGGACTGTATGCACCGATGTGCAGGGACAAGCGCCGATGCGCCAACAAGTCGTATGCACCGATGTGCAGGGACGGGCGCCGATGCGCGAGATAGGCGTATGCACCGATGTGCAGGGACGGGCGCCGATGCGCGCGAGAGACGTATGCACCGATGTGCAGTGACGAGCGCAGATGCGCGAGGTCGTATGCACCGATGTGCAGGGACGAGCGCCGATGCGCAAATAAAATCGTATGCGCCGATGCACAGGGACGAGCGCAGATGCGCGAGAGATTCGTATGCACCGATGTGCAGGGACGAGCGCAGATGCGCGAGAGATTCGTATGCACCGATGTGCAGTGACGAGCGCAGATGCGCGAGGTCGTATGCACCGATGTGCAGGGACGGGCGCCGATGCGCGAGAGATTCGTATGCACCGATGTGCAGTGACGAGCGCCGATGCGCGAGGGGGAAACGGGGTGGAGGAAAAGGAAAGGGAGCGAACAACACCAGACGGGCACGCACCGTTTTAGCAACATCGAAAGCGAGACAAGGTGTTGTGTGAGAATTGCCGAGAGCAAAGTACGCGCCACTCTATCCACCAGACACCGGGCATATAACTGTAACTGCGACTTCCTCTCCGCCCTTCAATTCCACTGTACCGGGATCATCGACCATCTCTGCGTCCACGCTCCACTTGCTGCCGTCAAGAATCTTGCGCAGGGCCGTAGCTTTGGGATGTCGAGTAACTAATACATCGCCCAGGTCTGCGAGTCAGAGTCCTGAGGTCACGGAAACTAGCTCTTGGGAGAGGCCCGTTGCAGTGAACGCTGCAGCGAAATGAGGCACATTAATTTCTACTCGCTCTTCGGGCATGAGTTTGCGGAGCAAGGTGGCTCAAAAATTAGGCGATGGAGTGAGGCTGCGAGCGATAGAGGCAGAAGACGAGGCGCGTATGGAAGTACGCGACGAGGATGAAATGATGGGAGATCACTGATGCGGTACATCCCGTAATCTAATCCTCCTTATCTCACACTTAGCCCGCGCTCGCAAGCTCGCGAAGGCTCAGCTCACACCAGAGACTTCAGCGAATGGAGGGGATTGAACTCTTGCAACGCAACTGCGCATGGCCGGCCGCCCGGGAATTGTGATGTTTTTGTGTAAATAGTCAGAGTAGATATTCACGAACTATGAGGTGTATCCGCAGCTCTGCAATGTACAATTCAGGCGGTGACAGGTTGAAAACATGACGAGATGCATTTTCTACGCGAGAGGCCGGAACAATTAACCGACATCTTCTGCCGAGACCTTCTCTGGCCCATCCGACTTGGCAACTTACCAGCCCGCGCTTTCCCTTGTTCCGTACGGGGCAGCCTAGACCGCCCGCCCGATGCTTTCCGAACGCTCTGTATGCCGTCGCTCAATCCCGCACAACCACCTCGAGGACATGGGGCGCATCCGCAAATGCACGCGCCCGATGTAAACTACTGCCTGCCCTGCCCTCGGCCGCCCCAGCCTTACGCACAGCACCAGCACCCCCACGCGGTGCAGCCGCCGCCGCCGAACACCCTGAAATATCCCGGCCCCGCCCCGCAACGCACGTATGCGCCGTACCCCGCCGACATCATGTATGGCGCGCCTCCGCCGCCTCAGGGTGCGTAGGGTCAGCCACAACAGCAGCAGCAGTCGCCGCATCAGCTCTCCCCGTCCCCGAAACACGATCTGCCCGTCGCCGCTGCGGTATACGTATCCCCTACCTGCTCCGCTACCTGCGGCACCGCAAAACCACACCGAAAAAATCAAAATGAGAATGGGGGGCGGGACCAAAATACAGCGCCGCAGGACGTGGCAGATGCCGCGGTGGACACAGATACGAGGACGAGGACGAGGGAGGAGCTTGAATCCGGTGCGTTCCCCTCTTTTATTTCTCTTCCTGTTTCGGCCTTTGTCTGGTCTTTTGGGGGGGAGAAGAGGGAGGCATGCGTTGGGACGTCGACGCCGGCGGTTCTGGTCGGGTCTCGCCTGCGGGTGGAGGTTCTCAGGAGCGGGAGCGGCGGGGGTGAATCGCATTTGCATTTACATTCGGATGTGGATGGGTGGAATGTGGATCTGACGCGGGCGTCACCGTCGGTGGGCGGTACGGAGCGCGTGGCGTGTGACGAGCGCGTCGCTGAGGCAGAGGCAGCGCGCGATGCAGCAGTGCGGATGCGGGGTAGGTGCGGTGCGGGGTGGGGTAGGACTCATATATTTGCATGAGAGCGCGGCGCACGGGTGTGGGTGCGGGGCGGGTCCAGTCATGAGCTGCTACCACAACGTCCGCGCCAAGTCGGCCCAGCAGCGAGAGCACGAGTGATTGGGGTATGAGTGTGGGTGGGCGGTGCGGGTGGGCACCGAGGCGGGCATCTTGCGCTGGCGCTGTCGTGCTCGGAGCCATATCTGTCCTCCTTTCTCTTGTCGGGCCGTTCCTCCTCCCTCCCGTGTCCCCTTCCGCGCCCTCGTCTCGCGCTGGCGAAGTCCTCGCCGCTGTGAAGCTGACGTCTATGTGGTGTTGACGAAGGCGCGCGCATGCGGAGGGTGTGGAAAACCTGCGCGCTGTCTCTCCGTATCATGGAGACGCAACGTCTTCTAAAGCACAGGCACACGCGCTCGCGCGATGGCTGCACACTCGCTTTCACTTTCATCCCATCTTCGTATTCGCATTCTTCCTTCTCTCTACATATCGCTCCTTCCACATATCCTGGCTGCGATACTGACCAAGCCTTCTCCACAGACCACACCTCCGTATCCGCGTCTACTGCTACTGCTTTGCGTCCAAGTGCGTTTGTGCTTCCTTTCTTGTGTTCTTTTCTCGGGTTTCCTTTTATTTTATTGTCATCCTCGTTTTTTTTTCACGTTCCCTCGTCTCCATCGAATCTCCTTGCTTGGTCTTCCTCGAGTGAGGAGTCGGGCACGCTGTTGCTGCGGGGTCGATTTTGGAGGTCGGAGTGGATTCGAAATCGGAAGTCGGGATTGATTGTGTCGGTCGCGTACGACGTGACGCACCGCGGCGGGGTGGAGCATGCAGGGTGCACCGAGGCGGGGGCGGGGGGTTCCTGGTGCGGGTACAAATGCTGCACCACGGATGATGTACGCTGACGCGGGGTGCACCGAGGCGGGGAGGTGCGGCTACAGCAGCACCGAGGTGGGGAGCCGCCGCGGCGCATCACGCTGCGGCCGGGTGCGTACGACGAGAACCTGGATGGGGTGGATTGCCTGCTGCGGGGTGCACTGCGGTGGGAGTCGTCGCGCTGCTTGCGGACTTTTTGCGATGTCGGAAGGCGAATATGGAGCCAGGGCGGTGCGACGTCCAAAAGGGCAGGTGTGCTAGCGCGAGAGCGTTTTCATCGCCTGTTTTGCTGGGGGCTTGGAGCGGAGTTCTTTCTTCCCGAGTCGGCGCTGGGACGGTGGGTGCGCCATGGCTGTGGGGGTGATGGAGCGAATGTGAGGATGTGAAGGAGATGGGTGGGTGGGCGAGTGGGGATATTGTGGCTTCGGCGCCGGCCGCTTGGTGCGGGGGGGTGATTGAGCCCAGGGAGACAGGGATCAGCGACGTCTAGGCTGGAAGCTCTGCTGCCGCGAGAACGATTGGACAAAAGCGGAGGCTTAACAATTCACTTTGTCCCATCTTAATCTTCATACATCTTCTTCCTTGCATCTTTAGGACTCTGCTCCTCAAGTACTCTAATGCTGACCCCCGTCCTCGTCCCTCCACACTCGGAGCCGACGGGCGGGGCGTTCTGGTCCCGCCGCCTGCGCGACCCTGCCCACGCACCGGGCGTGATAATCTCCCCGCGCGCGCGGCCGCCGCCCGACCTTGTGGCGTCCACGAGGGCAGGGGGGACGCCGCTACTGTCGCCGCCACCTGTGCTAGCGGAGTAAGAGCGCGAGGAAGGGGGTTGGAGAGGGAGCGGTGCACATATCGTTGGTGGGAAGAGTAGAAGAGGGTGCGGAGGACGCGGTCGTCGAACGTGAGGCGCCCCCCGTCCTCATCCTGCACGTCAAGGGTTTCTGCTACGACACGGCGGTAGGCGGTGTAGCGAAGGTCGGCAAGCGCGTCGCGTTTGGGCCAGAGCTCGGGGTCGGGGATGGTAGCCGTATGTCTCTCCTTAAGCACTCTTCGACGCAGGATCAGAGCTGATGTGCGCGTGGTGATGGTACCGACAGCGTCTTCGGAGGCACGTCGCTCTTCCTCTCGCTCCTCCAAGCACTACACTGACGATACGCACAGTCATGTATCACCACGCCGTCTCTTCGTCCGGGGGGCACTATACGCTGGACGTGCTCCATCCCACGCGGTTCCCCGGCAGTTCCGCGGGCACCGGGAGCGAGCGCGAGGGCTGGGTGCGCATCGCCGACGAGCTCGTGAGCGACGTACGGCCCCCGGACGTGTTCAGTGCGCCGGAGGGCGACTCCCAGTGTGCGTATCTGCTATTTTATAGATGGGTGCGGTAGTGGGAGCGTCGAGAGTGCTTGCCTTGTGTTCCCTTTTGTGCAATGATACTGCTTTGCGTCAACACATCCAGTCGGTATGGTTCCCAAGCCGTGTCCGCGTGCTGGCAGCGTAATAGCACTCCGAGCTTGCATTTCCAGTTTCTCAATGCTCTTTGGTCATGAATTGCTTTTCTTCTTGCAATCGTTCGCAAGCGTCTCCCCTCCTTTTCGGAGTCACTTGGAGAAGTACATACCTTCCCGTCGCTTGGGAATGGTATCACCGAAGACGTGACTGTAACCTATGTCACTCAATGCTCACCTTTGCTGCGACCTTTGAAGGACTGGGGCCAGATGTCCTCCTCGTTATACTCTCTCTCTCAGATGTGTATACCGTTCTCTCTGTGTCCCTAGTGAGAATCTTATATGCTGGGCTCCCATCCGTTCATAATCCCCGCTACAGGTGGATCGACAGCTGGGCGCCATCAGCATGCCGAAACAGCTGTGAATCTCATTGCTCAACGATCTCAGGATGCGCTCCTTAATGAAACCCCACCCCCAGCTCTGTCCTAATACGCGGTGAAAGCAGCTTATTGGCCAAGTGAGGGCTCTTGTTGTGGGGCCACGGGCATGGAAAAGGGCCATCTACTCCGACTTGCTGAATGAGCAGCTTCTTGTCGCTGAGGAAATCATTGTGCCGCTGGTAGGCCCGCGTCGGACCGGAACCTTGTTAAGGTGCACCCGATCAATGGCTTCATTCTCAGATCGAACGCAGCCCCGGAAATATGGGATGTAATAGCTAAACGGTACGTGTGGTCTCGAGATTCCCATCTTCACCATTGAGTCGACTGTTGCGCTCCTGCGTTGTAGTTTCGAGTCCGACACCTGAGATCTAGGCCGAATGAGAAAAAACAAAACATTTGATAAGACACAGTCATTTCAAAATGTGAGTGGATTCGTCGAAATTACACGCAAACACGCTGAATTTTCAGGGCTGTGCCCGGGCGGGACTGAAAGCTCAACAAGGCATCGAAAGTAAGAGTGAGTGATTTTACTTTCTACCGGGATAGCAGGGACAAGAAAGGTATTCGCTGTACTGTAGATACTACATTTCGCTTCGAACCTCCAAGAGCAGGACCTGGCGACCAGACAAGAAATGAGATTCAATAATTTTTGGAAGGCCTAGCTGATTCGCGCCTAGGTCGACCCGCCAAGGAACAAGGATACTGGAGAACCCGAATTGTTAACAATGGGATGCTCGGCACATGTACACAAAACACGCACCCATGACCGTTTATTCGCAGGCATCAAAAGTGAATATCAACTTCTTCTGAATGCGCTGCTCGTCGATCTGTGCAATGACACGCGGATCAAGCTCGCGGCTATAACCGAGCAAGAAGTACATCTCGCAGCGGAAGGACCCGGTCTGCAGGCGCGACAGCAGGAAAGCCAGCAAGACGTTGTCGTCGAACTGCAGGCGGGAATGGCATTTGAATGTGGAGAGCCGCGGGACGAGAGGCGCGGAGTTGGAGAGCCTCGGGTGGGTGAGCGCTGCGAGGAGGGTGTCCGTGATCAATGTTTCAACGGGATCTTCGTCTGAAGAGACCGAGGAGACATCGGATTTTCCTGCAGTGTGATCTGCGATGGCGAGCTGCTCGAGGCAGGGAAGGGTTGATAGACATTCGATCAGCTCCGGTTCCGTGAGGACAACATTACGCAACTCGAGGACATGAAGATGTGTCGGGAAGGAGGATCGGGCGGACAGCGCCAGAAACTCGACACGCGGCCAGACAAGCGGTATTGTCCAGGGGATCGCCGCTGTAAGTGCCAGCTCGTGAAGCTGGGGCAATGTGAGCGTCGCGAAGATTTCACCGATGACCTGATGGCTCTCCGGGTACGTATCCAGCATCTCGATTGAAAAGCAACCGATTTCGGACACGGTGGGGGGAGCTTTCTGAAGAAGACTCAGGACACCGGAATGGACCTCAGGCCAGTTGTCGAAATTAATGCGCAGGCAAAAAGAAGTTGTCCGGGGGCAGTGCGACATGCGGGACAAACAATTGATGAAGTCCGTCGGCATGAAATCCTGGCATTTGAAGGCGCGTAGTTGATCGAGCGGCGGGTGAGATATTACGCCGAGTAGGTTCCCTGCTATCTCGAAATTCCTCAAACGGGGGGCGGTGGTAAAAAGGTCGATCGTCGCTAGAGCGGTGGGACGGGCGCCCCAGGTATTGACCGAGAGTGATTCCAGGGAAGGAAACCCTCCCTTAATAGCGCTAATCATCGCTGGGATTTGGTCTCTCGGGCCCCAAATCTCCATCTTTTTCCATCGCGCCGAATGTGTCGCAAGAAGCTGAAAGGCAGGTAGATGTATATGCCCGTGGATCGAGATGTCTAAAAGGGAGTTACCCCCCGCGTCCAAGTGAAAGTCTGAGCAATTGCATCAGTCGTATGTGGGGATTTGATATATCAGACGTCCTCTAATTGCCGGTCAGGCCTGATATATCACCACCGCTAAGTTAGAGGTGCTCCTGATATATCAGCTCACCTGTTTCCTTCCGCCGGCACCCGAATTTGCGCCCACCGCCCGCATGCGCCTCCCGCCACTTGTGGTCTGTGCACAAAGCGCCCTCCCGCTGGCCCAAATCGGGTAATTTATTGACACTTGTTATTATTCCATCACTCTTGCTCCCTCCACTGCGGGCCCCGTTCTTGCGGCTCCTGGGCCGCCCCACCTTTCTTCCTCTGCCCACACGGTAGCTCTTAGTGCCTCACTTGGATTTATGTGGTCTTGCCGGCTTCAGGTGCTTCGAAAGCGCCGGCGTTCCCAATCCGCCACCGCCTTTGCCTGGACCAGTATGCGCTTAAAAGTAGGTCGGCGCCTCTGGCGGCGTAGGTACGTCCTCCCTTTACACTCAAGCTCCTCTTCCTCCACTCATATTCCCTTTAAGCGCCTCCCTCGCTCCACATCCTCAAAACTCGGCTGGGCCGTTTCCCGTGCCCTCGCCAGACCCCTTGCCTCATCACTCTTAGCGCAGCCTCCCCGCTCGACCCCCACGGCCTACCCACTTGCGACCGCGCGCGCGCAGCCCGCCCGTACGCCGCCCCGCACCCCCGCCCACCCGCCACGCACCCCCGCCCGCACCCTCGCCGGCCGCCGGCCTGCCTGCTCGCGGCCTCGCGTGCAGTCTGGCCATCTACTGCCCCGCACCCCCACCTGCCGCCCGCACCCGTCCCGTACCCGCACCCGTCCCGTACCGCCGCCCGCCCGCCCGCGCCCGCACCTGCACCCCCGCCTGTACCGGCCTTCGCCTGTATCGACTACCCACACTTACGCTTGGCCCGTATCGTTCGGTACCCTGTGCAATTTGCATGTACAATGAATGCCATCACCCGTGCTCGGACTTGTGTTTTTTTTTCGCCCCAAAAATGTAAGAATGGCTGCACGTATCAGCTCCAATACTCGGTAACACAAAGGGTGCATGGGACAGCCGTATCGGTACCATATCTCGTGCTTCGCTTCGGCGTAGCTAAGGTACATTGTTCGAATCTCGCCTGTAGTGCCATTTTCCTTTTTTCTAAATCTACTGGACCGTATTTTTCCAAGTCGAGTGCTTCAAACCACTAAGTCAACTCCCTCCAAATACTCATAATGTCGGGATCCTCTCAGTTTCCATATAACGCAATCATATTGAAGCATAAGATCATAGCATACTGTGCATATTCAAAGAAGTAATAGAGAAGATACATATTTCTGAGCCGAAATGTCAATGAAAACGGTAGGATGGTCGAACGACAAGGTATAGTACGTGATCTGCATGGGAAGCGCAGCCGCGGACTAGGCCCTTTGCCTGAAAATCATCAGTGAACAGCCTCGCCGAGCCGAAGTGTTAGAGAAATACCTTTTGCGTGAATTCGAAGCGGCGGACGTCAGGGTTTCGTCTGCCTTCCGTTTTGTCGCCTTGGGGCCGGCCTTAGCGGCAGTCGTCTGGCGCGCGAGTAGCGCCACTTCCGATGCGTCCAGTCTCGCATCTGGCGCTCTCGGCACTGTAGACCCGTCCGGAAGCTTCGCGGCTTTCCGCACACAGCGGCAGGAAGGTGACGACACTACCGCCATCGACCGTCTTCTCGACCCAGCCCTTGGCAAGCTGCTTGGCCTTGGCGGTAGCGACCTCCTGTTCCTTCGCCACACGGTCTGCCTCAGCGGCCACGAGCGCCCATTTGCGGTTGTTGTTGGTGCTGGAGAAGACGTGCGCCGGTGGAGGAGCGGGTACGGATGTGGATACGTCCGGGGTAGCGACCTGGTTTGTGATGTCGGTGGGCGGACCCCTCGACTTCGGCGGGCGACCTCTACCTCTCTTGACAACGCTGTTCGCTACCGTAACCACCTTTTGGCTGATGCCGTTGCAGCTTTCTTTTTGCGGGCGCTGCCTTCCGCACGGTCTTCTTTGGGGCAGGTACTTTCACGGGGCCGGATTTCTTCTTGGCCGGGGGTTTCACGGGAGGACGCGAGGCGGGGAGAATGGGATTCATGGGAGGGGGTGTAGCAAGCGGGGTGCGGGGAGGTGTAGTGACCGGAGGAGGGGGAGAGGGGGCATCGACTAGGACGTGAGGAGGGGGGACGGGATTGGGAATGACAGCGTCGGGCATCATGCTGTCTGCAGTGAGGCCAATTAGCCTTGGATCAATCACCATGATGTCGCCGGGCCTGGAGGCTTGCGCTCGGTCGGCCGAGGCCGCTGCAGCGGCAGCGGCCTCAGCTGGTGTCCACAGCATCGTACGACCGTCACTGGCGGGGCGCTCCTCGTTGTCATTGAAATCGTTGCTTCCGAAGAACTCGGTGTGCGTTTGGCTAAGGCAACATCAATCCACGACACACACAAAACATTGAAACTGATACTCACCTGGTCCATGCATCGTCCCCGCGAGTTAAGTCCTCATCGAAGGCGTCTTCCTCTTCGACCGGTGGTACACTGAAAAGACTCTGAGGCAGCATGTAAGGCAAGCTACTGTGTGGGACTCACGTTTCCTGCGGCTCCAACATCTCTGTCTCGTCTTGCTCAGCGACAGGTGGTAGCAATGGTCCTTTGTTGGCAGGAGCTGCGGCGGTCTTCTTCTTGGATTTGGTTTTCGTCGACTTCTTGGTTTTAGGCTTCTCCGCTTCAGGGGCAGCTACAGGTGCCATAATCCGCTCGACTGGCCGCGCGTCTGAACCGACGTCGGCTGTTGGAAGAGACAAAGCCGCAGCGTCCTCCTCGCCTGGAAAATCACCATCAGCCCCTGGTCTCGGGAAAGAAACATATAGCACTCACTGAAGCATAGTCGGAGAAACGCCTGGAATGCTTGCGTGATATGCTGGTCGAAATCCACACACGATTTCTCGAAGTCGTTGCCGCCTGGTGTTTCTCCGAAGCAAACACTAGCACAGTGGGAGATCAGCACGTGCATTATACAATATTAACAAGCGCCTCAAACAACACGCGACTTCAGGTCAATCGTAGCAAGGAAAGGTAGTTGAACGGAATCTTCGACAACAAACTAAACACCAGACTAGCTCACATCTTGAGGCTCAAGTTCCCGCCCATCTGCGGGTTGGGGCCACCGAATATCGACATGCCCATCCAGCCGGTCGCAGCGTAAGTGGCCCTGTGGACATCGCCGTACACCCCGTCGAGCGCATCGATTCCTCTGGATACCCCAAGTCAGATCCAATTGACAAGGTCATATGAAGGTAAACTTACTGCTGCCGTTCCAACGGCGTCTTCGCCTCCAAAGTACGCTTCGCCACCTGCTCCGCCTCTTCGGCCATCGTTTTCTTCTCCTCCTCAGCCGCCTCCTCAGCGATCTTACGCTCCTCCGGCGACGCCACCTCCCAAAGCTTGGAAACGACTCGACTGCGCAGCCGCATGCGCTTCGACTTCTTGCGCTTGTCGAGGGCCACCGGATCACTGCCAGACTCGTCGACCCAGTCGTCATCCTCGTCGGTGTCGCTGTCGGCATTCAACAGATCGTAGCCCGCCGCCTCAAGCGCGTTCTTGATTAGATCACCATTGCGCTTCTGGAAAATCTCGACAGCCTGGTGGGCACGCACACGCTTGGGAATGCTCTGCTGGAAGATTTCCTTGACCTTGGCTTGGATCGCGGGGCTGGAGGCGACATTTCCCGTGGCTTTGTTGGTTTTCTGTCTCTGGTTGCGAAACCAGTTCTCGATTTTCTGTTCATGTTCAACGCGTGCTGATAATTTGAGCGACTCGCGACTCACAGATCTCTTGGCTTTGATGGCGGCACCCAACAACACGAGCTCAGCGTCGGTCAGAGGCGCTGCATTCGGGTCGCTTGGCAGTGTCAGGCCCAGTGCCTCGTGTTCGGGGAACTCTTTAAACCAGGCCTCCATCATCGCGGGCCAGAATTTGTTGAGTTTGCCCTCAGCCTGTTTCTGGATGAAGCTCAACATCCAGCTATGCAGCCAGGTTCTCTGCTCGGGAGTCGTCCAAGAAGGAGGGGCCATGGGTGCGGAGAAGTTTTACGGAGGGATGATTTACTGGGGCGAAAAAAGATAGAAAGCCGGCAACGCATATGAATAACTATATTCGGTCAATTGGTGCGTAGCTCGCTTGAATTGCAACCCCCCTTCTTCTCAGCGCGCCCCCCTTCGATCCACGATAAACTGCGAATTAATTACCACAAGTAACCAGATTGGGCAGGATCATCTTTCGGAGTTCTCGCATCAACTGTTTCGCATGCCTGAGACACATGGTTCTCTCTCGGGCCTTATCCGGGCCCTTGTCCACTTTTGTCTCCGTTGCGTCGCCATCTCTCCCCTTCTTCTTCTTACCCCACCCACCCCGAATGGCCCACGACTCCGCCTCTCAGACACCCATCGCCGCCAGCCCCGAAGAGGAGTTGGCGGCGCTGGTCACCCAGGTGGCCACATTGTCCAAGTTGGCCGTCGACTTGAGTGAGCAATGCATTGATGCCGACGGTGGGCTTATTTTCTCGGCTTCCTTCATTATCTGACTCACCCCATTGTAGATAAGGCTTTATCTAAGCTCGCCCTGGAGGTGACTCGCCACTGCATCGATATCAACGGTGACCACCCAGTACAAATTATTTTATTCATCGGCTTATGCACACACGCACATTTAGACAAGATCCCGCGCGTGGTACAAGTCCAGGTGGACGCTGCAGTTGCAGTGTTTCGCAGTATGTCTCCATGTTTCCTGCGGCATCACTATCTCCCGTCTAACATTCCCTCAGAGACCCCCGCCTTTTATGAAAACATCGCCCCGACACCTGATGAGATGGAGGTGGAGTATCCCCCAGGCCGTGGCGATAAGCAGGTGTGGTACGTTGTCTGTGTTGGACGCCAGCCGGGCTTCTACACCACATAGTAAGTTTCCCGCACCCTCTTCCATGTTTATTTCCTGACTTCCGCATCTCCAGTGAAGAAGCCGAAGACGAAGTCGACGGTGTCCCGCGTGGACACCGCCGTCGGGTTCCGGGTCGTATCGCAGCACTGGCATACTATCGCCAGATGTACGAACAGGGCAAAGTCAGGCGCATGTCCGAGGTGCCTGAGCCACTCACGAGGAGCCCGAGCCCGAGCTGCCGGACGAGTTGTCGCAGAATTTCTCGATGTTTGTGTGACTTCCTTCTCCTCTCTTACTGCTTGATTTCCACATTCATCCAGGGACAATCCAGCTGGCGGGGCGTAGTAGTTTTTTTTTGTCATTCGCTGCCGCACACAATCAATGATGTTGTTCTATGTCTTTCCACGTGAATCGAGGGGCTTCGATTCCGCCCGACTGAGAATCACTTCAACTCACTCGATCAATCGAAGGTTGGGTTCATTTTCGTGAGCAAATCATCACATTGCAGTGAAACTCGGCTATCGCGAACTTGATCTATCTACTTCTAACAACTTCCGCCGTCGCAAAGCTTCCTCCGCAAACTCCCGCCGCACCGGCGCATCCCAGACCATGTCAAAAGTTTTGAGTTGACGTCGCCACTCGCGAATGCTTTGCCTGCGGGCGGTGCTGAGATAGCTCAAGGGTCCCAGGTCTGGTGCTGGCGCCACTGCGTTTTCTTCCTCTTCATCCTCGTGATATTTTGACGGCCGCCGAAGTTTGAAGGCCTTGATCTGCACAACCTGGATCGGAGTTAACGGACCCACTGTTCCCAACTCCCGTCGCATCTTCTTCTGTAAGGGAGTCTCCGGCGTAACATAAGCCGGCAACGGTCTGTGTCTGCGTGTGATCCAATCCGGTTGCTCATTCGGGGGCTGGACCGGTTCCTTGAGAACGGCGGCTACAGAGGAGGCCTGGGACGGGGAGGGATGCCTGTGATTTTTAGTGTCCGGGTATATTCTTGAATCATTGGCAGACGCACCTCATTTGCATGTCGTCATCCGTGGTGCCGTCAGTGTCAATGTCGATACATGCAGTCGTGTCCAACAGCCCTGGAGCCACTGGCTCTTCGCTGAATGTATGGAGCGTAAGTATGAAGCAAGTAATGGAAATAAGTACATACCCGCGTTCCAATTCAGCGAGTACGCCGAGAGCGAAGCGTTCGGCTGGTGTGATTGAAGCAATTGTTTCTGCCTCGTCGCCGCAGTTTGGTAACTGAGTCTCGTGGTTGGAGGAAGTTGAAGGGGCAGTTGGAAGTGGAGGGGGTGCTTTCGGTTTTTTAGTCTTCGGCACTTTGGGAGGATCCCAGCGACGCCGGGCCGCCTTGACTGCCGCCCTAGTTTCAAGTCAGAAGTGCACACAGTAGTGGTGCCTCACACAGTACCGTCTCTCAGCCATTAGCAACCTTTGCTTTTCGCGTCTTTCTGGTCGTCTAAACACAGGTGAGGTTAGCAACAAATTACTTGCTCAGCTGAGAGCACTCACTGCCGGTATTCAGCTGCGTGCTGACGGCGCTTCTCAGCTTGCTCGGTGCGGCTCGTTTGGGGTGACATGCTCAATATACGCAGACCAGGAGCATGTGAAGTCCAGCGTAGTGGCGGATGTCGAGGCCAGAATCAACCCGCAGATTGCCGTTATGGCACTGATGCGATCACATCACTCAATCGCCTGTTCAACTTGCTTTTTGCTCCCTCCCATGTTTTCTTCGCAGCAGCTGCCGTATTTATACCCTGAATATCCATTGGTTTGGTAATTCCCAGCATTGGCACCAGAAATTGGGGGTCCACCCCTTTCCTACAGGTTGTTCTGGGCTATTTGATGGGTGAGTGCCCGCTAAAAGTGTTTTCAACCCGATTTTCCGCCCCCCCTGCTATGCAGCTTGATTACAAGCCATAACGACACCCCTGAACATTTTTGGCTTGCCATTTAGCGCTCTCTGGCCCAAAGCATTTGGCCATGGAACCCAACCGGTGCTTTTTCCGGCCGCGATGATCCTGTTAGCCCCACCAAGAGGCCCAAAAACATTGAGCTCACCCAGCACAACTATCGAGCCCTCGAGGTCTAAAATTCAGTAGATAAGTTTCTACAATGTTCCTGAACAGTTAGAGGCTAAATGAGCCGCTCTCAAAAATTTTCAGGTGTTGAGTAGGTTTTAGCCCAACCATACGCCTACACAGTATAGCAATCCAGTTGACTTTACAATTCATCTGGAACGTTACTTCATATTGAGCTGATGCGCCTCAAATGGCAGCAGTTTATGGCTATATGAGCCTATTAGAAACCCTCAACCACCTGTACGGGCCCCACCGCCGTCCCTCCTTCCATGTTTTCAATGTTCAAAAATTAGGCGCCAGCCGGCGCTTAAACACCATTCAGACGAACGGTGAGTCCGAAAGGTTATCGTTGACTTGTCGAAATCCAAACGTTTAGGCTTAAATATAGAATCAAATCTCCCGCTTCAGAACTTCCATTCGACCGCTCTATTTTCCCAACTGTTGGCGCGGGCATCACTTTCTTTCTTCCTCTTCCACAACAACGTCTCTCTGCTTCCCCTTCACGTGCAAACTGCTGTCGCCGGTAGTATGTACTTCTGTTTTCGCAATCCATCTCTTTTCTCAACTCTCTCTCATACCGCAATGTCGACCAAAATGTTGAGCTGTTCTCAAACATTGGTCGGTAACAAATAGATATACTGTCAATATGTACTATCTATTGGTCAATGTGTACTATCTATTGTGTCTTCATCACTCGTCACGTCGCCCTCACCGTCCTGGACAACCTGGAGAAAAGAAGTCAAAGCGGGGAAAAGCGCTATAAAATTCAACAATGACGCACGCCTCAGCTAAATATGCGGAAGTTCCGCCCAAACTTTGATGCTTTACGTCATGGATCAGGGCCCAGATTTCTCAGATTTTTGGACATTTCATATTAAACCTCGAGCCAAAATTCATTGGTGGAAATTTTTTACAGTTGCCAATACCCTCTTCAGATATAGTCAATAATATTATCAGTCTAGACACATTGAATTTTGGGCGAACGGCTTGGTCAGATCATGATCAGGAGGTGATCAGCAACTGTTATGTAACCACAACTCCGATCCGATGTCGTTCCCGCCTCAAGCCCATTGCCAGTCCCCTGCCTCTCTCCGATGACGCCCCAAGCTCTAGAAGCTGGTCCCGTTCTCAAATCACCCATGCCTTTCGAGACGTTCCTTCGCGTCTTTGTATACTGCCGGCTTCGTGAACGAGCCGTCATCACTCGGCTCTGCAAACCACTGTTCCCCCTGTTCCGACACATCTTGTACCGAAATATTAAGGTGCGAGGAGCCGCTGCAAGGAAGCTCGTGCACTCCCTGGCAACAACCCAAGCCTGCCCCCCCTAGTGAGTCCAGTTCACGACTTATCATTTTTATTTTTCTCAATTTAGATATGTTCACTAATTTGTCGTATTTCAAAGGTCTTTTCGCTCATTTTCGCCGACGATGCGACTTCCGTGGGGGTTTCAGAGTGGACATTAGTCCTCCCCGCACTGGTCAATCTCTGGCGCTTGGGAATCACCTCTCACATTCCTTCACCGCGAGACGTCATGCACCACCTTCTGTTTCGCCTTACCTGCTTCCAGGCCACGTGTGCGGTTTCCGGAACCTGGAAAGACTTCGTTCTTTCCCAACATGGGCTCAAGGAACTCTACATGGACGGCGACTTCTGCGGCCACATTCCGGATTTGACGGTGCTGCCTAACCTCCAAAGTCTCAAAGCACGGCCAGCAGAAATTGCGGAATTTGTCGAAACTCACGCTCTCTGTGATGCATGGTTTTTCACCGGGGCTCCTCTCGGAGCACAAACCTTATCAGCCGCTGAGCTCACCCGCTTCGACAACACGGAGTTCTGTCTAACCGCGCTCAGAATCTCGGCCCCTGATTTTTTGCTGTTGGTTGCAGCGGCGCCGGAGTTCATCGAGCCGATAAGCCACCTTGTACTCGACGAGGACCTGAGCTGGTCAGACTTCACCCTCGAATCGGGCGCGGAATGTGTAGTGCATTCTATTTTCCACGGTTGTCGATCTTGTTCTCATTTATTCGTTTCAGGCAAGCAGTACATTCGGCCAAGTGGCTACCGCACTCGATGACCGATTCATGCACCTCGAGGGTGTTGTTCTTGTATGTGCTTGCACAACGCAGGGCCGCGGTCAGCGTCGACCATTACTGGTCTCAGATGCCGACTGTTTCTCGAAGGTATTCGCGTCGCACTCAAAGTCGCGCAGCGTGCGCGTTTTTCGTTTCTATGCTCGGGATGGCGTCGTGTACTGGGATGGTTGGAGTCGGCCCGAGGAGGAGAAGTCGTACTCGACTCGTTGGCGGCTCTTGGACCCAGCTTACTCACCCCTATTTTGATTATTTTTGCCGTCCCCCATTGCCCTTTAATTTCTTAACTTACTTATCCTTAGTTTCATATCCAACACTGATCTCCGCTGCTGCAACAGGCTCCGACCTCGACGAGGCACCGTTTTACCCGAGGAACGCGCGTGTGGAGTTGTGATTTGTAGATTTCCCCCATATCCCAATCTAATTTGATCCTTCCTTCCGTGAAGCAGGCAAGTGATCTTTTCGATGGGGATGTAACTAGTCCGTGAAGCAGGCGAGTGATTTATTCGATGGGGATGTAAATGGGTTCTTAACCGCTTACACAGTGGCAGGTCGGTCCTCAATCGTTGAATGAACTCCTCGAAGAAAAAAAGGCGCTCTCGTAGGTTGCCCCTTTAACAAGGTTGCATAGTCTAACTTTAACTCGTCCAGTCCTTCCCCGCGCGCGGCCTCCCCCTCCTCCCCCTCCTCCTCCTCATCGTCGGGCTCGGGTTTCTGCTCGGACCAGATCCCAATCCGTTCCTACCCGTACAACCGCACGACAGGACCCGGAAGCAGATGCACGATGGGAGTTGTTCATTGCATCACTGGTCCGCGCTTGGGATGCGGATGAGAATCAGAACAATCTGTGCGTGTTATTTTAATCTGTTTCGTTCCTGAGACTTATCCGCCATAAGGCCCACCATTGAAGCCAAGGAGGAGGACAACAAGGCGGAGACGGCCAGGCTCGCCGAGAACGAAGCGGCTAGGGATCTGGCTTGGGACGCAGCGGTGGCTGTAGCTCTTGGCGCAATGCGGGAGCCGGATCGTCGTGAGTGGTTCCGGGATCAGCACATGCAGGAGGAGCAGGAAGCGAGAAATGGAAATGTGGTGGTCCTTGACGACGGTTGGCGTGATCTGAGCTGTTCCGGGTATGTTGAGTAAATCATATGAAAGATACTGCTTGAAAATTACAGTCTTTTTCATCCTACTTCCCAATGCCCACATCTGATCTTCAACGCGGGGAGCGCTTTCTTCCAATGGCCCTTCCCAGTGTGGGGCCCCATTTCGGATGGATCGTCACGTACTCCAGTGCGAGCCACTCCAGCTCTTGCTGTTTCCCATTCCGCCATGGATCTTATTTTGGAGATGGCGAAGCCCCCGAACGCATATGGGAAGAAGTGAGGCGTCTCAGAGTCGCGGAGGCGGTCAATTTAGACCCGGTAGCCAGCAGTTTCGTGATTCCGCCCCGGTGCATGCTGCTGTACGTATACTGGCTCAGTGATTCGCAACCGACATACTTCTACACTACAGGTTTGTCGACTACAAGTTTTTCGGAACGCCCGATCTGTTCGGGCCCATCAACGAGAATGCGCTGGATAGTGAGGACTATGATGACATGCCTGCTCTGGTGGCCGATGACTCCCCTTGTGTCGGTAGTCTTTTATTGAAGGCGAAACTGTAATGATAACATAGCGCGTTGTTTGATTATCTTTTGTTGATTATAATGATGCCATTAGCAGCATGTGACGAGTGATATCAGTCATTGTTTAACCGGTAGCATTGCATTCCCCGTGCAGGTCGCGTAGGGCGCTTGCCCCGCTGCGCGGGGAGTTCTTATTTATTTTCTTTTACCATTCCCTCCCGCGATGGCCTATAACCCAAGCGCAAGAAAAAGAACACCACTATCACTTTTAGTTCTACCCCAGGTCACTCTGCTTCAGCCGGTTCCGCCACCGCCTCGACTATCGGAGTGCTGCGTGAGAAGACTACAATTCGCCAGGATGGGGTGACACGCCAAGAGCGCTCAATCGTGGAGGTAGCTGGTGGGCGGACTGCCGTCCACCCGGATGTGCCCAGGCCTATCACTCCGGAGCTCATCTATGAGGACTACGCTGCTGGGGATCATGGCGGTGAGGAACCCGACGAAGAGGAAGCAGGGCGCGATCTTCGCGAATCAGTACGCGTCATCATTGACTCCTCGGAGAGTGAATCCTCATGGCGGATGTACAGGACAATCCTTTGCGTCAGTGGGCAGAAGACCACCGTGATACCTTCCTTGCTGAAATGCTCCGACACGAGGGTCGCGGGGACCACATGTCGTCCACGATGTGCTCTCGATGTGCCCAAACGCAAGGCGATCATCGGTGCAATCTTTGCCTGGGCGGCGGCGAGCTTCTGTGCGCCGGCTGTATTGTCGCAGCGCATCGTCAACTGCCCTTTCACACCATACATGTGGGTTTCCACTGGACTGCTGGGGCATTAACTGACGTTTTTCCGCAGCGCTGGACAGGTTTTTTCTTCGAGCGCCGATCCCTCAAAGACATGGGTTTGCGCATACAACTGGGCCACTGGCATGGCTTAGATCGTATCTGCCCGTTGCCTCAAGCTGCACCCGGGGATGATTTCGTGATTGTGGACAGCACCGGTGTCCATCCCGTACATCTAGATTTTTGCATGTGTGGGCAGGGCGGCCACCCCACAATACAGCTTCTCCGTGCACGTCTCTGGCCGGCGACAACCACGAATCCGAGGACTGCCGCAACATTCTCGGTTCTGCGGCAATATCACTTGCTGTCGTTCGAGTCCAAGTGCGCCGCGCTGGAATTCTATCAAAGTTTGGCGAGACAGAGCGATAATCTACACTACAAGAAGAATAAGGTAATTTTTTTAGCCTCACATACGGTGGAACAGCTCTTGACAAACCTCCAGGATCGGTATCACGAGTTCCTGCGGATGACAAGACAGTGGCGACACATCCAGATGCTCAAGAGGGCCGGCCGGGGGCATGAGAATGCCGGCGTGGCGAGCACTAAGCCCGGCGGGTGCGCGTTACTATGCCCAGCGTGTCCCCACCCTGGAATCAATCTACCACCGAACTGGAAGGATGTCCCGGAGGAAAAACAGTGAGTGCGACTCTATCGCAGTATGACTCAGGACGCTTAATGGTACTAGATTTCTGTATGCGTTATTTGTTGCGATAGACGCAAACTTTCGGCTGGCACGCAAGGATGTGTCGTCGGAGAAGAAAGACCCTGGGCTGGGGAACGGATTAGCTTTCTACGGCGATGTTTTGGCGTACATGGGGCATGTGCGCAAGCACTGGAATCAGACACAGGATGTGAGTTCCCTCTTCCCCTTTTTTTTTGGCCGGGACCGAAGAAAGAAATGAGCTCATATATTCCTTAGAGGAGCCATTGTGTCGCCCACGACGCAGTTGACAAACCGGACCGGGAGGCGCGTGGCAAGGCCTCTTCAGGGATCGGGGCAGTGGACTGCGCTCGCCATAATATGAAGCGACCGTCTGCCGTCGGGGACTTGCAACTCGGAGAGCGGTAAGTGATCAGAACAACGGTGGAATGATAACTGAGCCAACTTCGTAGATACCTGAATATGGACTATATGTTCTTTTACAGCCTCGCCGGCTCCGAACTCCTGCGCTACTTCGTGTCGTACGACATCGCCTGCCAATGGTGGCTCAATCTCTGGAGACGCATGCTGCAGTACCAGGACGAGACGCTCATGCTGGATGGCCGAGGGAAATCGTTCACCTTCCTAGTCCCAAAATTCCATCTGCCCGCTCACATCGAGGCGTGCAATCTCAAATACTCATTCAATCTCACTCCCTATGTCGGCCAAACGGACGGCGAGGCGCCGGAGCGGGGTTGGGCAGATGCAAACCCCCTCGCGAGAAGCACAAAGGAGATGGGGCCGGGATTCCGACGTGATACTCTAGACGACCACTTCAACGACTGGAATCACAAGAAAATCATTGCGTTGGGTGAGTGGTATTCTCTCGTTATGAGTTCTCAACAATAATATTCTACAGGTCACACGATCTGTAGGAAGGTGCGGAACGCGGTTGTGGAATCGTCGCGTGGGCGGCAGGCTCTGGCCGACATGAACGAGTCGTTGGGGGCGGATGTCGTGAAGACATGGACGATCATGGTGGAGAAATGGGAGGCTGACATCGAGGCGCCGAACCCTTTCGAGACCATACGGAAGGATCAGCATATCGCCAGCGTGCGAGCGGAGCTCGCAGCTGAAGCGGCAGCCCGGGAGGCCGCGGGAGCAGAGGAGGCGGACGCCGTGAGGGGCGACATGCACGTCACGGAGCTGATTGCGATGGGGTTACAACTTGAGGAACAACAGTACGTTTTTGCGTCATCCGAGCGCCGGTATAAAAGTGCTGATACTTTTACCAGGCGAGTACTAGCTTCAGATGTCGCAGCCACTGGGTTGCATCCAACGGACGGCCAGCGCCGCGCAATGACTGAGCGCACAAGCAAACTTCGGCGCAAGATCTTTGCCTGGATAGACATCCAGCAGAAGTTCTTCCCGGCCCTGGCTAACATCCGTGCACGCGAGCACGAGGCGCGAGCGCGCGCGGCGAACGGGCAGCCTATTCCTGGCGTCACGGCCTCTAATATCGAGCTGCTCCTACCTTCCGCCATTGCGGCCACGTCTGCAGCTGACAAGGCCGAGGTCGGAATGAAGACGTCCGCCTTTATGCACGAGTACCGGCTGCGGATCGGACAAGCATCCGAGGCGCTGCATGACGTGTGCAGGCAGCTTCTGGTGCGAACTCATTTATACCAGCTCAAAGACGATTACTCACGTGGAGTCCGGGCGAACATGCGATCGGGGGATAAAATTGCGGCGCTGAATCACCAAATTAAGCGGGCGGCAGGAGGTTATCGAGTAGCGCGCAAGTCGCTGGTAGCTTTGGGGCGCGAGCTGGGTCGGAACGAGTGGGAGAGTACGCTACTCCCCTTGGCAGAGGAGGACGTGCGCGGGCTCCCTCGAGCGACATTTCACGACCCAGAGCGGAAGAAAAAGAAGCAGAAGAGGCGAAAGACCGGCCGCAAGGAGCCACCGAAAACGTCGTGGATCTGGGTGGCCCGGGGCGAGTCTTGGAAGCAAGGGGACGACGCGGCGATGAATGAAGGTACGTGCCTGAAAAAAGCACATTTCAGCTGCTAATATGCGGCGCTAGCCGTACGCATCGAATGGGCGAAGACGCGCGCCCGGGCCAATCGCTGGGCAGAGGAGGTTGATTTGCTGGAGGAGGAAATGCGCCGCATCGACGCGTTCTTGCGATGGCGCTCGGGCTGGTGGAAGGAGAGGGTGGGGCTGCGAAGACTCGCGGAGGGGCCGCAGGTGTGAGGGTGAGGCAGCGTACGCGATCCGCCAAAGTGGCGTGCAGGCGACGCTCGCAGCCGAATTCGCGATCGAATGGACGGTCTGCAGGAGCTTATTCGCTGTGGGAGAGCGGGGGAGCTCCCGGAAGATGGCAAGGAAGGGGAGCAGAGTGATGAGGAGGGGGATGATGCCGGCGACGATAGTGGGGAGGAGGAGGAGCCAGTCCCGCTGTTACCAGCGCGAACGGTCAAACCGGTCTATGTGGATGAGGTTCTGACGATGTAGTCTATAATTTTGGGAGCGGATAGGGGCAGGTGTAGCCCAAGTGCTCCTTTTTTTTCATATTTTACCGACTTTTTTTTCGTATTTTCGTGCTCATCGCATCCGGCGACGACGAGCGCCTTTGGTCGTCGACATCAAAATATTACCAATTTGATTGATTTTACGTACGGTCCTGCTCGCTGTGGACAACGACGATGGTAAGGTGCTGCTCGCTGTAGGGATAATATATTCATGGAAAATACATGGTGGGATATTAGGGGACAGTGATATATCAGCACCACCTCTAATTTAGCGGTTTTGATATATCATGCCTGACCGGCAATTAGAGGCGGGTGATATATCACTCCCCCATACTAAGGTGATTGCATGACGCGGTCGACATCGCTGCGCGAATCCCAGAGTATGGGATCGAGCTCAAGCACGGTCCACAAGGACGCGGTGCCCATAACGACGGCATGCCATCTACTAAAAACCCGGGAGATTTTAAGGAGAGGTTCATGAGCCAGGCGGGCCATTTCTATGTCGAGTGAGACATATTCGGGGTCTGTGATGGAGGGGCAAGTGCGCATGCACAGTTCGAAGATATTGACCAGAATTTCGGAGGGCAGGCGTCGGAGTGGAGATAGTAAACCACGACACTCGCGGCGGAGCTCATCGATGACTGCGCGGTTCGTCTCTATGTCTGTGAGCTGGGCCTTCAGTGGCGCGATCTCGGCGTCGCAGCGATCCAGCTCATCGGATAACGCGGATATGGTGGGTAAGAGGTGGTCGGGCGGCGCTCCATAAGTACGTGAGAGCTCTCGTATGTGTGCTTTAGTAGCATCAGGCAGCAAACGAGAATTGAAAACAGCCATGGTGGCACAGTGGTGGCACAGACTTGACGCTGGAAACAAACGGTCAAACATTGATCCGAAGACATGAGCTGGAAATTGCATGGAAATCCACAATTTAAACCGACTCCCCGCTGCGCAAAAGGTAAGTCGTGTCTTGCGTACGCTGAACTCTCTCATCCTCCCCTCCACAGCGAGTGGCGCTGGCTGCATGCCGTGGCCGCTCTTTGCCCGATTTTGAGCGGGTGTCCGAGACTCTGAGCTCTTTGACGGCGAACAACTACTTATTTCTATCACAACAACAACGTCTACGCCCTCACGACTATAGCCATACCCCGCATCAGCCGCAGCAGCAATAAGACGGGCCCGGGGATGTCGTCGCCGCTGGTCAACCCGCCGCCTTGAATTCGCATTCACATCCTACCCAATCACATGGTGGCCACCCGCAGGCGCAGACGTACGCGCCGCACGTAAACAGCAACTATCCCCGGCAGCCACAACCGCCCTACGGACAGCACCAACACCCCGGGTCACACCATATGCAGCCGTCACAGAAGTACCCCGCCCCGCAAGAGCGAGAGGAGAAGGAGAAGCGGACGTTCCACCAGCGGACGCCAGGGAAAGATTGGAGTCCGGTGCGTTCCCCTGTTCATTTCTCTTTTTGTTTTTGTTTTTGTCTGGTTCTCCTTTGGTTTGGGGGCGGGGATGGTGGACTCCTGGAAGTTCTCTCGTTTTCCCTCCGCGTCGGGTGAATCGGATTTGCATGTGCATTCGGATAGGGATGTGATGTAGATGAGGAGCGTAGCGTTGTCGTAGGTGGGTCGTCGAGAGCGCGTGGCGATGGTGTGACGTATGGTGAGGCTGGACGGGGTGCATCGGAGTGCGAGGTGCAGATGCGGGGCACCCACCGGGTCGAGTCTAGTCGCACTGCGAGACTCAGCGTCGCACCCGTATATCATGCCCTGCTCTGAGGTGGCGACTCCGATGCGCTGAAACGCGAGGGATTTCCGTTTCCCCTCCTTTGGCCCGCCCTATCCTATCTGGCCTTGCTTTTTCTTTGCTTGCACTCGCTCGAGTACCCGCCGCGGCCACGGGGTGAACGGCGCACGAGGTACCGCTGGCGCGAGAATCGTACGCGGCACAATTGCTCTCACTTTCGTCTCAATCTTCCTTCTCATTCTACTTCTACTCTTACCCTGACTGCGATACTGACCCTCGCTCTCCAGACACTGTATCCGCATCCATGTCTACCGCGTTGCAGCCAGGTGCGTTTATGCTTTCGTTTTTTGTTTGTTTTCGTTTCCTCTTCCTACTTCCCTTTCGCATTTGTTTTTGTGGCGGGATGGGGTCGGTGGCGGTACTCGCGCGGTGGTGTGGTGCGTGCGCGGATGCTGCGTCGGTGGGTGCGGTGTGGACGGAGCGCGATGGATGGAGCGGGAGTGGTTTTACGGGTACACTGAGGTGCGGAGAGAGCGATCGCGTGCGGGTACGGCCAGCTGGGGATACTGCACCACGGACGGTGTACGCCGAGGTGGGGTGGGGGGGGTGTACCGAGCGTTTGGTGAGTCTCGGACGCACATGTCCCGGCCCTTCGCTCGAGGGCTGGGAGCGAATTAGTCTCTTTCCAAGTCGGCGGCGCACCGTCCCAGCGGTGCAGGGGACGACTTAGGATGGAGCGAATCTGAGGATGGTGTAGATGGATGGTGTGGGGAGAATGGGGACGGGGTGGGGATGCGGATATCGCTGCTTCGGTGGCGAGGAGTGGGAGGCAGACAATGTGCGCTGCTGCTTGGTTCGTTGTGATTGAGCCCACCAGGGGCGCGGACGGGGCGCCGGACGCGACTCTTCGATGTGTATGAGCTGGAGGCTCTACTGCCGCGAGGGCTATTGCGTGTTTTGTGCGGGTTCACCTCAATTTCTGCCCGCATCATCTGTTTAGGATTATTTCCTCGCTCGACTGCTGTGATACTGATCCTATTCTCATCCTCCACAGACCCCATATCCACGCCGCCCCCTCCTTCCTCCGAGCCATCACGATACGGGTACGGCCAAATCTCTGCACCCGCCTCGACATCCGCCTCACCGCCCACGTCGCCGTCCCACTCCCACTCCCAATCCATACACCCCGCGTCCTCCTCTTCGTCCGCGCTTCCGCCCTCGTCCCCGTCCGCACCTGCTCCACACTCTAACGGCTGGGCGATCTGGTCCCGCCGCCCGCGCGACCCCGCACACGCGCCGGGCGTGATCATCTCCCCGCGGGTACGGCCGCCGCTGCCAGTTTCGGTGGAGCAAGATCGCAGAGAACGGGGAGGGGTTGTGGAGGGAGCGATGGACGGAAGAGTAGAAGAGGGTTCGGAGGAAGTGGGGGCGCAGACGGCGACGCAGACACGCCGTCGAGCAGCACGGACTACACCGACACGCGCACGACGACGGCAACGACGGCGCCGGGGTCGCCGCTTTCGTCCGCTACGTCCGTGTCTGTGTCTGTTGTGAAGGCCGCCGAGCCCGCCACGTCCACGTCCGCGTCTTCGCCCTCGCCAGATGCCGTGAAGCCCTAACCCGCCGCACCCGCCGCACCCCCACCCAAAAAATCATGGGCCTCCCTTCTTCGGCCCGCCGCTTCTCCTGCTGCCAGCACCACCGCCGCTGCGGGTCCCCAAAACGGAAAGCAAAAATTGGGCGGCCTCCCGACCTCTTCTGTGGTCGGGTTCTCCATCCCCGCTGCAGGAGCCGGGTCGGGGGCCGCAGAGTCGGTGAGGAAGAACCACGCGGCGCTCCGCGCGCTGCTCAGCGCGCCTGCTGCCGACGCTACCGCTGCTGTGCCCAAATCCTTCGCAGATGCTTCCGCTTCCGCTGCTCCCACGACGTCGGAGAAGACGCGGGAGGAGCGCCTCACGCCCCGCGGGCTTGTCAACACGGGCAACATGTGTTTCGCGAACGCAGTGCTGCAGGTGCTCGTGTACTGCGCGCCGTTTTCGAGTCTCTTTGCGCGCCTGCACGCGCTGTTGGGCGAGGCGGAGTTTGACGTCGCGGGCACGGGCGCGGGGGGGTTCAACACGAATCCGAGCGGGGGGCAGGACGATGGGGGCGGAGGGGGAGGGGTGCTGGGCCCGGCGCCGCTCGTGCGCGCGACGGGGGCGTTCTTGCGCGAGTTTATCGTTAGTGTTAGTGCGAAGAAGCCTGTGAGTGGCGGTGCGGGCGGGAAGGGCAAGGGGAAGGTGTCGCCAGCGGAGGAGCAAGAGGAGGAGCCGGAGGCGTTCATACCGACCCATATCTACGACGCGCTCAAGGGGAAGAAGCGGTTTGATGGGATGCGGGTGCGTATGCTTCGTCTGCGCCTTTTCTCGTGTGTACTGATGTGAGCGACGACGGACTTGCAGGGCGGCCACCAGGAAGACGTGGAGGAGTTCCTTGGGTTCTTCCTCAATACGCTCGAGGAGGAGTTGCTGGCGGTCGCCGCCGGCCTCTCGCCTGCTTCGGCCCCAGCATCGAAGAGGGTAACCGCCACCCCCCAGCGCCGACGGGACGGGGCGCGCGGTGGTGGGGGAGCGCGAGGAGGAGGCGCCGCCCGAGACAGAGGACGGGTAGCTCGAGGTGGGGCGCAAGAACCGCACGGTTGTGACGAGGACGGTGGGTCTCTTTTCTCTCGCTTTCCCCCACCCTCTTCTCCATGCTGACCGAACGTAGGTCAAGTCGGCCGAATCACCCATTACGCGGATATTCGGCGGCCGGTTCCGCTCGACGCTGCGGGCGCCGGGGCAGAAGGACTCGGTGATTGTGGAGGATTGGCGCTCGTTAAGACTTGATATTCAGGTGCGCTGCCCTTTCACTCATGTCTTTCTGTAGAGGCCTGTTCCTTCTCTGCATTCTATACTTTGTATCCGTACCTCCTCCCTCCCTCATGCTTCTCCTTCCTCATTCAATACTGAGTGTACCTCAGCGTGATGGCATCCACACCATCGCCGACGCCCTGGCGCTCATCTCGCACCCTCACACCGTGCAGGTGAGCCACCCCTCGCGCCCTGGCATCGTCGTCAACGCCTCGCAGCAAATACTCATCGACGCACTGCCGCCCATCCTCATCCTGCACGTCAAGCGGTTCTGCTATGATACGGCGGTAGGTGGTGTCGTCAAGGTCGGGAAGCGCCTCGCGTTCGGGCCCGAGCTCGAGGTCGGGAATGGTACGTCTCTTTCCCTTCCCTCCACTTAGGATTGATGCTGATGTGTGCGTGGTTGCAGATGTGCTGGTGCCGACGGCACGCAAGCAGCCCGTGCGGTATAAGCTCTTTGAGGTACGTGTCTCTCTCTTACTCCGTGCAGCGCGCTGACGACACGCACAGTGGTGTACCACCACGGCTTCTCTACGTCCGGGGGGCACTACACGCTAGACGTGCTCCACCCCACGCGGTTCCCTGGCAGTGTTACGGGCACCGGCAGCGAGCGCGAAGGGTGGGTGCGCATCGACGACGAGCTCGTGAGCGACGTGCGGCCCGTGGATGTGTTTGGCGCGCCGGAGGACGACTCGCAGTGTGCGTATCTGCTGTGTTATAGACGGGTGCGGTAGCGGGGGTGGTGAGAAGGAGTGGGCTTTCCTTTGTGTTCCTTTTTGTGCAATGATACTGCTTTGAGTCAACTTATGGTCGAAATTCATGCGCTTGCCGGCCAATAGCACTGCGACCTTAAGTTCGGAACAAGCCTCTCCCGGTGATTCTCGGAGAGAGGCAAAAATACAGTATTACGCGCGGACCGGCAAAGCCGGTCAGCACCACCGGATTTCATCGGCCGAAGTGCCTCCCTTCACCGACTTTCATTGAAGATGACCCCGATGTTCACTGAAATTCATCGGCACTGTTGGCCCTCTAATGATCACTGAACATAGGTGGAACATTCAGTGGTGTTCATTGAAACTTGCATCCAACTTGTTTCCAACAATCATATATCTGAACTGATCTGAGCAACAAATGTGATTCACTAAACATAATCAAAATTCCCGCTGAAACTCACTGTACATTAGCAAACAGCAAGTAGAAGTACACTGAATTTGACTGACCTTTTCTGTCATATTCAGCAAGATCCATTATATTTCCCTAGGGAATTCACTGAGTTTCACTGTGAATGTCAAAAATTTCAGTGTATTTTCACAGGAAGTTCACTGAATATCAAAATTACAGTAGAATTTAGCCTGAGCTCCTTTCATTTGTAAGGCCAGTGACACTATGCCCTGTAATTTTCTCCAGGGGGGGAGGAGCATTGTAGTCAATACGAGGAGGCATGGTAAGACTGGAGTATAGCGGAAGTCACCGAAAGTCAGTGGTCATGTGCTTGCCACCTCTGAACACCTATTTGATTTTTGCAAGAAAGGTATACTGAAATTCATTGAACATCTACATAGTGTTCAGTGAAATTACTGGATAGGCCAAACATTGTAGCCGTGATCATTGATGGCCACTATTCTAATCGCCTGATGACACTGGCCATCAGTGATATGCAGTGGATGAACACTGATGTACGGTGTTCATCGGTGACCTTTGTAAGTCTGAGCATATAACTCTATTTTTGCAAAAATAGGGCATGTGTTCATTGATGAATTCCTCCTCCATTTGAAGTCGAACTCCTCTGGTGTAAGCTGATATTAGATGCTACTGCTGAGGCCTGGAAATTCAGTTCTGCCCAAGGTTCTATTGTTCCCATGTAATATCAAGACTTAGAGCCGCACATCTCCCATCAATTTCCACTAACTCAAATGCATTTCCATCGAATTCTGGGGATTTATGGGCTTGATAGATGCAGAGGCATATTTCCAGACACTCTCTCAGCAAAAATGAACCCAAAATCTGCTTCTGTCATCCAGAAAACATCCCATCAGTGTTCTGGCTCAATTAGGTAAAGTGGTCAACACGATAGCAGGCACAAAAAAGAGCTGCCAGGCAGAAACTGATTATCAACAAGCGCTCGCTGGCACTCTGCACCGGCTCCCACTTGCTGATGTTAGTTTTTAGAGCAGAGAAAGAAGTGGCCTTTAGAGCTGAAGAAAAAGGAGTATGGCTTCGGACAGGCATAATCTTATAAAGAGAGTGAAGTGAAGTGATGCAAAGCTGAGAAGAGCAAACATAAAAAATTATTATAAATTCCCAAAAAAATCCCTCACAAAAACTGTATTTCACCAATCCAGCGATTCCGCAGATCGGCATCCGAGCAGAGCTAAATATAATGCCAATTGGATGCCGCTAATAGCTGTCCTGCCAAGCGGCCCGTGCTTTGATTAGGCAGCACAATATAACCATATGGAGATATGACTTCAGACAGACAGAGAGGCCTAATTTTATAAAGAGGGTGAGGTGATTTCATTCCCAATTCAGCCACTTTGGCATATTGACTCTACCACAAACTCAGATATGGCTGTATTGACCTGAAATAAAGGCCTAACAATATTAGAAATGAAATTGCTAGAAGACTACCTCCTCAGAATGTGCATATGGCCCTCAGCAATAATTCTATCTGAGGGTTTACTGTAGCTTGACATCATAAACTGAACATTTTCAACATAGGTGGCAGTGACTTTTTGCAATTTTGTCACTCAAATAGGCCAAAGAATGGGGAAATTCTCTACTTGGCATTTGCCGGAATGCCATATATGGCAATTTCTGCCTCCACACTCTTGACCGGCTCTGGCTCCACATCCCCACCTACCACCTCAACCATAAAACAACTGTCATGAATCACCCGGGTTCTATTTTTTGTGCAACGTGTCTGTATGGATACAGACGTGTCTTAGCAGCACGGGACTCTCGTGACGCCACCACGTGACCTTCTCACGGTTGAAACCCGACCACGGATTCTAAGGCCGCAGACTCAGGGTAGTCTGTGCCATGGGATACAGAAGACGTTAGGGACTAGGAACCTGTACAGACGGATCCTAGTCCCCAGATGCATCATGGCTGATACTTCCACGCCCCGGGTTGTATACCTGAGTGGATATCACACCCTCTTCGACTTGTTCCGGGTTCCGCCTCGCATCCCAACCTACAACATACGACCTCCTAGGGAGGACGTTGTACGACTGGTCCTACTGCTTGGGGAACACACGAGCTATTAGCGTCTATCGGGTTTATCCTGGTTGGGGTTTTCGCCGGGTTACTCGCTGTTTAGCCGACCCAGAGGCCGTTGCTGACACTCGTTTACAATCACATAGGGCTTCCCGCTCCCCCTCGAGTCCCGATGCTGGCGCAAACACCAGGCTTCTTTCCACCATCGTGTAGGCCAGTAAACTCGAAAGCCTTTGGCCTGCTGATCCACGCCAATCCAGTGCCCTTCCTCACCCGCACGGTAATGATCTCTGGGGCGGGCGACACCTTCCTGCCCTCCGCGAGATCAATATTTCTTTCTTTTTGCGTGTAAACACCTCTTGCGTGTGTGACCCTCTCCTGGTGTCCCTCTCTCACGGCGCCAACACCTCGCGCCCCTCCCCTCCTTGCGCTCCTCTCCACCCTCATTGTATGGACACTCCTCCTTGCGCATGCTGAGGCGTGTGTGTTCTGTGCCATGTGCAGTCTCGAGCCGTGGGGGGAGGGCTGCGAGGGTGTTTGGCAAGGGCGGGGAGGGGGAGGTGCCGAAGGACCCGAGTGAGAGTGTGAGGTGAGAGGGGTACGTAGAGTGGTATTTCACTGGTAGAGTAAGTTAAGTAGGGCATATGGGCGGGGAATTAAATTGGTTTTACGCTGATACACGACTGACACTGGTATATTAGTAATGCCCGGCTAGACAATAAAATTGCTGCAAAGGGCCTTGAAGAGGTATTTTCATGTAGCTATATTCATGCAATTTTCTTACTTACATACATTCCACAGCTTGAGATTGAGCTGGCTCTTGTGACGGCACAGGATGAAGATTCGGACAATCAGTCCGATCACACAGCCACATCTCCGCTTCCTCCCACCACCCATCCCGACAGTAGCGATTCCAACTCAGACGCCCCATCCTCCTGCAGCACACGTTATGAGGTCTCCGAGCGTGCTACGCACTGCTCGTCGCCTCATGGCCCCTGCGAACCATCTGCACGAGTGACGGACGAGCTCGGACGTACGCGACGGATCTTCCATAACGGGATTCTACGTTACCGGAAGCAGCTTCCAAGCGAGACCAACGCTCTCCCCATTTCCCAAACACCCTCTAGCCTCTCAAACTCGCTCTCGCACCATCGTCAGCAGGATACGACGGTTCCCCGGCTTTACTCTCACCTCCTTCCTACAACGCAAGGCTGTATACACATCTCCGACGATCGAGACTGATGCTCTCCTGGCCGACATGGACGATGTGCTTCGCCAATAATCGTCGACACGATACGACCGGTCCCCACCTGTGGCAGAGCGCGTGGCCGACCCCTCCTGTTGCCGTTTCCATACGACCTCTCGCGCCGGGCGGACCTTGCCTGTGCCTGACGCCGATCCAGCAGACGAGGCAGAACTTATCCTGACACCGCCTCCTCCCCCGCTTTACACGACGCATCGGCTAGCCGAGGGAGACCGCTCGTCTCTCCCTCTTCCTGAATGCTCGAGCACCTTCCGATGCGACCACCAGGCCGTGCCTGAAGCTCTGATCGTGTTCTGAGGTTTCTCGGCTTCGTTAGGCCCTTCCCACACCTAAAGACGATCGGTCTCCTCGACAGAGGTGGCCAGCCTCCTGCCATACATGCACCCCGAAACGCCTCATGACGTCCCTTGGCCCCTGAAACCACCTGCGACCCGCATGGCACTTCTGGAAACGTGGGAAGTCGTCCAGAAGGTATAAAGGGAGCGCATTTAGAAGGAGTAGTCAGTAGTTCCCTATGACCTTTTTTATCATTGAAAAATATGCAGGCGAGAAACAGGGTTTGAGGACAGTATTGTAGAGAACAAGGTGTAAGGTTTTTGTGCTATTCCAGGTTGAGGTGAGGACGAGGGGTAGGTTGAGTATGAGTTTTCATAGGACGAGCAAATAGCTTTAAGGTTGAGTACGAGACACGAGGTTGTGGGGTGTAGGTTGAGTACTAGTTATCATAGGACGAACAAATAACTCTAAGGTTGAGCACGAGACACGAGGTTGTATGCAGTGGTTTAGAACGAGGGTTGAGGTTGAGGGCAAGACTTGAGAGCTGAGGAAAACAGTCAAGTTTTGATCATCATTCTACCAATCAGTTGATCAATTGCTAACCTTAGCTGTGACACTGACACAACAATTAAATTAGAAAATTGATAAGTAATTTGAGGTCTATTTTGTGGATAATTCTATTCAGAAACCCGGGTGCAGCCAGAAACCCCCCGTTCAAAAATAGATTCTATGTAGAAACCCGGTTTCTGCGTTCGCCGACGCCGGAAATAATTGTTCATATTTGGCCGAAGCCGGCTGATTTATCATTTTAGTCGGCGAGACAAATACTACGGCAATGACAAGAGTGGGCAAGTTCCCCGGTAATGCCCTTCCTGACGACAGAGCCCACAGCGTCGACCTGGGCGGGCCCTTTTGCGTGCGACATCCTCTGGCTCAGCATTCTCGCGGTCAGCAATGCGTCTCTTCTTCGACCCCCCACCACCCAAGGCCCGCCCCTCGGTGGCCCCCAGTCAAACGTTGGGTACGCGGCCGACCTCGGTGCCGAATAGTAGGAGGATCATGGATTGTTTCGCGGTACTGCTGTTCCTCGTTTTGCTGCCTAAGACTCATGAGCAGATGTATAATGAATCTGATAAAAAATCTACCTGACACCGTCAATGCTGCGAAGTAAATTGTCGACTTGCTCTCGCGTCTCTGCATGGGTCATCAACGGACGAATTGCGGACTGAATCTCGTAGAAGACTTCTCGCGCGCCCAGGGTTTCGGTACGTCGAGGATCAACGGGAGGATGCGGGGTCTTGGAGCTGTTTTTCGGCAGGTTTGGGCTTGAAAAGAGACGGGATGGGTTTGGTCACCATGCGGAGGTCTTCGGGGCGAATTGAATGGGTTTTTGGTTATCGCTGGAAGGCTTTCAATGTCGAACATAGGATCTTGTAACCATCTGCATTCGTCCGGCAGTTGTTCAGCAAGGGACAATTAATACAGATTGAGGGCTTACCTCGGACGAATGAAGGAAAGATGGAAGGGCAGATCCTGAATGGTCACCCAAGCGAGAAAGTAATGGCGGCACACAAGCCCGAGATTCTGACCCATGCAACAGTCGCATAGATAACGGCCATCTCGAAGGAGGGCAAGGTAATGCACAGACCGTGTCGCACGGTGGGAAATGCGGATAAGATGCTTCACCTGCAGTCCTCGTTGTACGATCTGGTGAATAAGCCATTTTGTGGAGATATATGCACGGTCATTTTCATGAGCGTTGACCATGGAGCGCTGTGAGCGCAACCTGGTAAGTGTCCTTCCAACGTTGTACAAAAAGAAAAAAAAGACTGACCTCTTCATTCTCGTCCCATGTGTAGCCGCGCTCCTGCTGGACTTCGAATGCATACTCGTCCTGAAACAGAATCAGCTGAACTCTTTCGGACTGTAGACAAACCGGGACTGTACCCATTGACGCTTTCCGGAGGGAAGTTGGACGACTTCAGCAGTGTAGAACATGCTTTCGTCCATCTCGCGACGGGACTTTTGATTAGCATATGGCCCGCCGTGCTCTCGTATAGCCTTGATTATTGGAAGAAATAATGTTTCGACGGTAGACGCATGTTGCTGCCTTGCGGACTAGAGAAAATCAGATTAGATGGAGCCGCCCGAGTAATGATCAAGCATGCAGAATACCTACATCTCGATGACGAATGAGATCTTGGATCTTCTGGTCATTTGTACGCTCATTCAGGCCGCGAAAGAGATCCAATAAGGTCTTCTTCGGCCCGCCTATGGCTTTGTTGACACGGTTTTCGGACTCAACACGACCAGACGTGCGGGCGCCGGCCGTGAAATACTTCCGACCCACGCCCAAGCCCAATGCTGTCGACAAGGATAGAGTTCCTCGTCAAGGTATGGCTGCGCAGCTGGATAGGTCGAGGTAAGCTGTTTCCAAAGGCGATCAAATTCACTTGGTGAAACAGCGCGATAAAGAGCCCAAAAGTCATTGCAGAATTGATCCCAAACCTGCGATAGAGTCGACCGCAGGTTGCTGTTGACGTTCGTGTCGAGATGGTGAAGACAATACAAGTGGAAAGTGGTGGGCATGGTCTGTTCGCGTGCACCAATGAGGGAACCGTGGCGGTCAGACCCGAAGACGTCGGGGGAATACCCTGCGCTATCAAGATGCTGTTGTAGGACCCAGCAGTGGGTTTCGATATCCTCCCGCTCGTGAAATGAATACCAGGCATTGCGAGATTTGCCGAAACCGTCGATTACAATCCCAATGTCGAGGGGATAACCGTAACGATTCCGATTATAACTGCTGTCGTTGAGAAGAACATCACCGAACCGTTTGGTCAGTGTTCCCTATAAAATGGAATATTAGAACCCAGTGACGACGAATTGAAGCACAACAAAGGAAAACTCGCCTGGATGGGGGACTGCCACCAAAATCCAACCACAACCTGTTGATCGTTCAGACGTAGTGCATGGCGCCATCCATGTTCGGTCTCGCTCTTCCGGGTGATCTCTGCAATGATAGGTTGCCATGTCACCACCAAGACTCTTCACTCAGCATGCGCTTCCCGCCGCGCTTTATTTATCATGTTGGTGATCTGTCGAAGTTCGAGAATGCGATGGGGAAAGCGGGTCGGAGAGGATTTTGGCGATCTGGGAGCGCGTGAAGTTTACCGGTAGTGTCAGCGCAGAGATCTGAGACAAGAGCTTGTTGCTCCTGTGTTGGAGGACGAGCTGCAACACCACCAGGAGGGAGCTGTGCTGGATGATTGTGTTTCCAATCTGTCATAGAAACGCGCCAAGTTCCATTGGCGCTGCGGCAAAGATTCACATGCGCCATGCAACTCGTCTTGATAGTCTTCCCATTCCGATAGTCGGAGGGATCAATGTGCTGAGGTGTGTGGGGGGTATGTTGATAGTAGTGGTTGCAGCGTAAGGTAGTTCTCCGGTGTCACACCGTTGACCTTCTTCAATTGTCCAATACGCCAGACATGCCCACAACTGCTCTCAAGAGCATAAACAGCAGCCTGACCGTCATCAAAGGAGTTGAACTCGGTCCCGATGTCGATATCGTGAAGGGACATGGAGGGGAGAGCGTTGGGAATTGGAAGGATCCGACAGTGGTTCACCCTTCACCGGAAGCTTTGAGTCGGTCGCGACAGAGTTGAATGATTGGCCGATAACGACAACATCATCATCATCTGAGTCGGGAATTAGGCAAAATGATCGTCCCAGGTGGTGGTCGAGGACGTTGCGCAGCGCTTGCCGCCGTAAGATCTATGACCTCCCCGAACTCCTGTTTCGCCACAGTCTTTGGCGGTACAATTGGACTCGAGTGGGACAAGTCAATGATTGAGTTGGCATCAGAGTCAGAGTCGCAAGAGTCTCCCGGCAAAATGATAGTGGGGGGTGGAGGAAGAGAGGGCCGGGAGTTGGGAAATTGGTGCAGGTCGCACAGTCAATTGACCCTGGCAGCATCAATAAGACAGATGATGTGAAACCTCTATAACAAAAGACGAACTTTGGACCGTTGTGTTGGGGAATGGCACGCGGCACGCTATCAAAGGCTGGTGCTGGATTTTTGCGGCGAAGAGATGGATAGGATGTGTGGCCTGAACAAATGTTGGTATGTTTAAATAAGAACAGAACAAAGTGTATACCGTTGGACGATACAGGTTGAAATCGTCGTAACCGACAGCTTGACTTGGATCATCAATCAAGGTTTCAGAGACCGCCAATGGAGCAAGCGTGCACGGAGTGTGCCAGGTATGACACAGCCTGTAAAAATGTAGTTAGAATGGAACTCAAGTTGACACGAGGACACGACGTCGGACGACTTACTGATTGCTGTTCTGTTGCCGCAAAATGGTAAACAATAAGATCCTGAAGGGCCTTGTTGCGAAATAGCGGGGAAGAAGTGTCATCCCCAAGGGGTGGATTGGATAACTCCCCCCGCGCAATAAAATTCACCGCCGCAATTCCACAACTGCCCGACTGGGAACCTTGTTGCGGCATGTGGCCCTCGCCCACCGTCTCCGGAGCTGAATATCCGTTACCAGAAAGACCCTCGAGGACCCAATTGAATGCTGGTAAGATATCCGCGCAAGGAGGACGACCCATGGAGTCTCCCAGTCGAAGACTACTGAACTTCGGCAAGTAACGATAGGCTGAGAAGTGGTCCAATCAACAAGTGGCGAAAGAGACGTTGGCCGTTGGAATTGCACGGAGGCGGCGGCGAATGAGAGAAAGATTCAAGCTGTAAGTATGCAGCCCCTGTTCAAAGAGGATAGCGTGAATCACGAGCAAACGAAGTGGGAAGGGCAATGAAGGTAGGATCACTGTCGGTCCAAAATGGCGTTGTTCAAATACAAAGAGTTCAAGCAGTGCGTTGACAACATCCTCTTCCAGCCACGTCTCACCCAGAAGGCAAGCAAGGGTGGCGAGCGAACATTGAGTGACTTGAAAGCCTGCAAGGGGTGCACGAATGCGCAAGCCCTGGAAGCGCTCGAAGTCGGGAGGGGGGAGTATATTGTTACTTGATATGTGATTTGCACAAGGCACGAGCACCGACCACGACTGGCCGATTGTTGTTCACCGCCAGAAGCAAGTGAATCTATCACCAGTAAATCTGCAAAGAATGAATAGAGCAAGAAGGCAAACATACTTTGGAAAATGATATACGACTTGACTGTCACCGAAGTCAACGACAACTGAGCGCGATCCAGTTGCATATGCGGCTTCCATGGCACGAGATATCGGCACGAGATCCTCGGCATGAGGAACAACTTCCCCTGGAAGGATGACGGTCGAAGGGGCAGAGGCGGGCTCATTTGTATCGAAGCACCCAGCGCACAATGAGACCTGGATTCGCAATTGTAGGGAAGTCAATGGACTGAGCACGTTCAAACGTCAATGAAGCGAAGTAGTCTGGAGAGTACTTGAGACTGGAATGAGGGGTAGCATAAGCTGAGAAATTCATCGAAAGCAGGGAGACGGGGGACAATTTCGAGACGGCACTTCCGGTGCTTATAGATTCTTCGAGTGGTGTCCTGCACATGTAATCCTGGGGCAGCATCGAGCGCCATCGCAAGAATAAAGACATTAATTCGAGCTTAAAGGACTGAAGGTCCTGTGCAATAGTACATTGTATTCCCCCAAAACCACTGATACGAATAAATCGGCAGCGGCAGAGGCACACAAGTGTCCAAGAACATACCCTCTATGACGCTCGACATCGGCCACGACATCGGCCACCTGTCTGGATGGATAGCAGTAAGGTGCCGGTCCCCAGTATGGACCTATTTTTCAGGGTAGACGTCCTCGTTGTGGTGGCGGACATTAGGCAGTGCGCACCTACATTCACTCTTGTTCCTGTAACTTCACTTCGGGTTTGCCGGCGAGATCCTGGATTGGCCTTCAAGTAGTTCAAATGATAGTGTCGCTTGAATGAAGAGATTAGAGACAGTATGTGGTTGAAGGTCGAATGTTGGTGAGTGCATTCTGAGAATCGTTGCTGTGTGGCGGTCGCTGTCAAGACACGACAATCGACAAGCTGTCAAAGATTGCCACTTTTGTCTATTTGATGGACGTAACTCGTTTACCCGCCTAGCAAGACCCAGGACTTGGTCGCAGCTAGTCCACTCTGCCATTGATCTGGAGGCTTGAGAACTGACCTACTCGGCAAGGTCTCTCACCCCTATTTTCCCACTAATTTCTCTAAACGCCCCCCGCACTGAGTGCTGTTAAGGGCGTGACAACATCCGTGACTTCGAGTTCTTATCAGTCCCTCCGGAATGCCGGCCGGCGATCCTTATCCAGAAACCCACCTCCAAGAAATTTATGACAGCCGGGTTCCTATATAAGGTAGGGTTCCTGGCTGCACCCGGGTTTCTGAATAGAATTATCCCTATTTTGTAGCTTTCTTCACAGTTCTGGTGAGTAATTGCTGCATATACTAGCTGGATAATAACTGGTATTGGTTTCCAATGCTCTCCCAATATTTTTAATCCATATAACTGGGTGGCCACTAGTATTTTTTATCACACACAAAAAAAAAATTGGGCCCTGATTATTTATATTAGGAAAGCAGGCAATTTATGTCAAGGTCAACGCATACCCCATGATTTGAGGTGATCATATGTTATATTGTTGTTGACCCTATTCAGCATGCCCCAGGATCATGGAGCAGCTGGTGTAGTAAGGATTTTAGTAAAAAGCATGGATATAAATGGTAGGGGGTTTTGCAAAAGCCAATGCTTACGACCAAATATCCCCAAAAGGGCTATCTTGCCTCTTATCTTTCTCTGCCATCTGGGAGGCATCATCCCGGCTTTTCTCGGCTTGGTCCGGCACCTGTCAGGCATCCCGGGTAAGACTATCTGGGCCAAAAATAGTCATATTTCACCTAAAATGCTTGAAAATGATAGCTGCCTATATTGGGGTGGGATTGATGGGCCCCGGCCATTGCCTTAACATTGATAGGTGTTTGTATTGGGTTTTACAGCTGCTCTACCATTGATGGCTGCCCATACTGGGGCTGCAATTGATGGAATGCCAGAAAAAAGTGCCGCGTCTCGGAAAGTATTTTGCATTTTGTGGGCCAACGGGGCTTCTGATGGGAAAATGGTATAGGTGACTCTTATAGCCCTTGGTGAGCTCTACGATGTGAGCATAACTTTCCTTTTTTGGACACTAACACCTTGCACCCAAAAAAGGAAATTCCCTACATCAGCCCTTCCCTGGCTCATAATTCAACTGTTTTGATGATCTAACCATATAGGGATGTTATTCAAAGTTCTTTGAAGCTGACTGGGCCAAATTAGAGCCCATTATAGTGCAATAATAGGGTGAAAATAGCGAATATGATAAATTGTGTTCCTGGCCATGATATCTTGGGGATACAGCAATATAGATACCTCCTTAATGTACTACTTTGTTCCCCTAGTCCATCAAAGCACCCTGCAAGCAATAAACTATGTGATGATCATTAAGAACATCGCATTTTGACCATACAAGGAAATTCCATTTTCGCCCCTATTCTGGCCCTCCCCAGGGTGTTGAGATATCCCAACACACATATTTTGGACTCAGCTGATGTATATATCTTGGAAATGTGGACAGCTGACACCAAGGTCACCCCATACCCCATGATTTGAGATGATCATGTGCTATAGTGCTGTTCACCCCATTCAGCATGCCACAGGGTCATAGGGATCCTTCTGATCAATTCAAACAGATATTCCAAGTCATATGAAGAGTTCCCAGCCAAAAAGCAGGTCAATATAGGATCATAAACTCGAAATATGTCAGATGACATTTCTTGGTTGTTTTATGAATAGGGCACCAAGGAGACCAGTGAGTGCGAAATAGACACTGAAAGTGGGAAGGGAGAGTGTAAATGACTCAGACTGAGCTTTATTTCAAGTGTTTTGGTGAAATTCTGGCCAGATGGTGTTTTGAACCATGGCCAGTATGTGGAACCAAAGTTGTGCTCAAACCTACATGCTCAGCTACAGTATTCAGCCAAAACCCGACCAAACACTTCAAATAAAGCTTGTGCTGAGTCATTTGCACTGTCACATCTCACTCTCAGTGTCTATTTCGCACTCACTGGTCTCCTTGGTGCCCTATTCACAAAATAACCCAGAAATGTCATCTGACATATTTCGAGTTTATGGTGCTATATTAACACACTTTTTGGCTGGGAACTCTTCGTACAGCCTGGAATATCTGTTTGGATCTTTCAGAAGGGTCCCTATGACCTTGTGGCATACTGAATGGGGTGAAAGGCAATGTAACACATAATCACCTCAAATCATGTGTTATGGGTGTCCTTGGTGTCAACTGCCCCACCCTTCTGGTATATATACATAGAAAAATCCAAATGATGTGTCCTGGGATATCTCACATCATGGAGAGGTCCAGAATAGGGGTGAAATGGGTATTTCCTGATATGGCCAAAATGCGATGTTCTGAATGATCATAACCTAATACAATCACTTGCAGGGTGCTCCTATAGCCTAAAGGAACAGAGTGATACATCAGGAGATATTTCTACTGCTGTATCTACAAGATATTATGGCCAGGAACACAATTTATGAAATTCGCTATTTTTCACCCTATTATTGCACTATAATGGGCTCTAATTTGGCCTGGTCAGCTTCAAAGAGCTTATAACAACATCCCTATATGGTTAGATCATCCAAAACGATTGAATTACGAGCCAGGGAGGGGTTGATGTAGGGAATTTCCTTTTTTGGGTGCTCGGTGTTAGTGTCCAAAAAGGGAAAGTTCGCTATTTTCACTCTATTGTTGCACTATAATGGGCTCCAATTTGGCCCAGTCACCTTCAAAGCCTAGGGGAACAAATTAATACAGTCAGAAGGTATTTATATTGCTATATCCATCATGGCCAGGAACACAATCTCTCAAATTGGCTATTTCAGCATATTATTACACTATAATGGGCTCTAATTTGGCCCAGTCAGCTTCAAAGAACTTTGAATAACATCCCTATATGGTTAGATCATCCAAACATTTGAATTATGAGTTGGCTATTTTCACCATATTATTACACTATAATGGGCTCTAATTTGGCCCAGTCAGCTTCAAAGAACTTTGAATAACATCCCTATATGGTTAGATCATCCAAAACAGTTGAATTATGAGCCAGGGAAGGGCTGATGTAGGGAATTTCCTTTTTTGGGTGCAAGGTGTTAGTGTCCAAAAAAGGAAAGTTATGCTCACATCGTAGAGCTCACCAAGGGCTATAAGAGTCACCTATACCATTTTCCCATCAGAAGCCCTGTTGGCCCACAAAATGCAAAAATACTTTCCGAGACGCGGCACTTTTTTCTGGCATTCCATCAATTGCAGCCCCAGTATGGGCCAGCCATCAATGGTAGAGCAGCTGTAAAACCCAATACAAACACCTACCAATGTTAAGGCAATGGCCGGGGCCCATCAATCCCACCCCAATATAGGCAGCTATCATTTTCAAGCATTTTAGGTGAAATATGACTATTTTTGGCCCAGATAGTCTTACCCGGGATGCCTGACAGGTGCCGGACCAAGCCGAGAAAAGCCGGGATGATGCCTCCCAGATGGCAGAGAAAGATAAGAGGCAAGATAGCCCTTTTGGGGATATTTGGTCGTAAGCATTGGCTTTTGCAAAACCCCCCTACCACTTATATCCATGCTTTTTACTAAAATCCTTACTACACCAGCTGCTCCATGACTGGGGCATGCTGAATAGGGTCAACAACAATATAACATATGATCACCTCAAATCATGGGGTATGCTTTGACCTTGACATAAATTGGCTGCTTTCCTAATATAAATAATCAGGGCCCAATTGTTTTTTTTTGTGTATGATAAAAAATACTAGTGGCCACCCAGTTATATGGATTAAAAATATTGGAAGAGCATTGGAAACCAATACCAGTTATTATCCAGCTAGTATATGCAGCAATTACTCACCAGAACTGTGAAGAAAGCTACAAAATAGACCTCAAATTACTTATCAATTTTCTAATTTAATTGTTGTGTCAGTGTCACAGCTAAGGTTAGCAATTGATCAACTGATTGGTAGAATGATGATCAAAACTTGACTGTTTTCCTCAGCTCTCAAGTCTTGCCCTCAACCTCAACCCTCGTTCTAAACCACTGCATACAACCTCGTGTCTCGTGCTCAACCTTAGAGTTATTTGTTCGTCCTATGATAACTCGTACTCAAGCTACACCCCACAACCCTCATGTCTCGTACTCAACCTTAAAGCTATTTGCTCGTCCTATGAAAACTCGTACTCAACCTACCCCTCGTCCTCAACCTCAACCTGGAATAGCACAAAAACCTCATACCTCATGCTTGTAAATTGTTGTTCTCAACCTCATTTGTGGAACCTCATATTTTTCATCGAAAAGCTTTTATACGCTGGGGTATAGAGCTTTTTTCGATGAAAAATATGAGGGTTCCACAAATGAGGTTGAGAACAACATTTACAAGCACGAGGTATGAGGTTTTGTGCTTATTCTAGGTTGAGGTTGAGAACGAGGGGTAGGTTGAGTACGAGTTTTCATAGGACGAGCAAATAGCTTTAAGGTTGAGTACGAGACATGAGGGTTGTGGGGTACGGGTAAAACTTTGAGTACAAGTTATCATAGGACAACAATAACTCTAAGGTTAGCACGAGACACGAGGTTGTATGCAGTGGTTTTAGAACGAGGGGTTGAGGTTGAGGGCAGACTTGAGAGCTGAGGAAAACAGTCAAGTTTTGATCATCATTCTACCAATCAGTTGATCAATTGCTAACCTTAGCTGTGACACCGTGACACAACAATTAAATTAGAAAATTGATAAGTAATTTGAGGTCTATTTTCTGGCTTTCTTTACAGTTCTGGTGAGTAATTGCTGCATATACTAGCTGGATAATAACTGGTATTGGTTTCCAATGCTCTTCCAATGTTTTTAATTCATATAACTGGGTGGCCACTAGTATTTTTTATGACACACAAAAAAAAATTGGGCCCTGATTATTTATATTAGGAAAGCAGGCAATTTATGTCAAGGTCAACACATACCCCATGATTTGAGGTGATCATATGTTTATATTGTTGTTGATCCATTCAGCATGTCCCAGGATCATGGAGACTCTGCTTAAGGCTCCTAGTAGATATTCCAGGACACATAAAGAGCTCTCAGACAGGAACCAGGGTAATCAGCATAAACTCGAAATATGTCAACTGACAGTCTGACACTTTTGGTTATTTTGTGAATTGGGCACTAAGGGGACTACTGAGTGTGAAATTTTGAAGTGTTTTGATCAGGTTTTGGCTGAATGCTCTTTCTGAGGGTATGGGTTTGAGAACAACTTTGGTTCCATATAGTGGTTATGGTTCAAAAACACCATCTGGCCAGAACTTCACCACAACACTTCAAATAGAGCTCAATCTGAGCCATCTACACTGTCTCTTTCTATTCCCTGTGTATATTTTACACTGACTGTCAGGGGAACCCCCTCCCCCCCCCCCTCCCCCCCCCCTGGCCCACTTCCGTGTCTGCTGCTGCTCCAGCCCCTTTTCTGTCCGCCCCCATCCAGAGAACTATCCAGGATATCTGTCCGCTCCTGCTATGTAATCAGGCCTGTGATCATTGGTAGATACCTATAGACACATGCTACTGGGTTACTGTACACAAGGTTCCGCCTAGCGTGGAAATCCTCATCCTTTCTTCTCTTCGGATTCCCCTGCTAGGTGCTGGTATTTCCGCTCCTGTATTCTAGTACCTATATTTATACTTCAGATACCTCCGCTAGTTTCCATCCCCTGCACCAAGCTCAAGGTTGCCCTGCCCTTACAACCGACACGGCTTTCATAACTTGAGCAGCCTGGTTTACAACGAAACATCATGACTGTAAGGCCAACCTTAGGTGGTAGTTTAAGTACAAGAGAGTATTGGAGGTGCTGTGGAGTGATGTGGGTTCATATATCAAACCAGTGGAGTAATGACGTCACACTTTTGGGGAAGCTTGGCTAAATCTTGGAGCAAATCCACGGCCTTTTTCAACACAATTTTTTTTCATGATGAATGGTAAGGAGACTGACCAGGCTCCAAGATAGAAAACTGCTGAATATAGGTCATGAAATATACATTGAAACTCAGGAATGGCTGTTGTGACGAAACATCATGAAACTTGAAGTTCAACATAAAAGTGTTGAAATTTATCATGAATATTTCTCATGGTGCCAGGGGAAAAAATTATACAGTCAAGAATTATTTATATTGCTGCACCATCCCAAACAGTTTCAATCAGTTCCGTGACCATTGAGTTACTGATTGACTCCTCTACACTCATATACCCCTTCATGAGCTTTCCACCAACCCACCTGGAGCCATCCAGTGGCTATTTTGGCATGCAGTGTGTGGTGGCTGCGCCAGCCACAACACCATCCAGTAACTCCACTGGTGGCTGAAAATATGATTGTTATGTTATTTTAGCCACCATGACCACATGCCTGATGAGCCAGCTCAGAGCCACCTGGTGGCTTCTGGTGGCTCAGCACAAGCCTCTATTTACCTCACATTTAATCTTGTCTGTTGTCCTTGGACATCCGACACTGTACCTTAGTTACAACCCCTAGGGACTTTAGTATATAAGCTGTAGCTACTTTTTAGTACTTACTATTCTAGTCTAAACTCCAGACTTATTTGTTGGAACTCTTCATGCTTCAGCCACCCTTGTCATCTCAGAACCCAGAATCTGCTCTGTGCTGACATATGGCCAGGAATACAATTTATACAAATTCGCTTTTTTCACCATATTATTGTACTATAATAGGCTCCGAGTTGGCCTGATCAAATTCAAAGAGCTTAGAATAACATCCCCATATGGTTAGATCACCAAAATAGTTGAATTATGAGTGAAAGAAGGGCTGATGTAGGGAATTTCCTTTTGGGTGATAGGTGTTCATGTCCCAAATGGGAAAGTTATGCTCAAATTGTAGAGCTCATCAAGGGCTACAAGAGTCATCTATATCATTTTTCAATCAGTGTTCCAGGTGGCCCACAAAATGCAAAATACTTTTCTGTGAGCCATGTGGCACTTCCATCAATTGCTGGAGAACAGAATTGGTAGTAAATCAGTTTCTCCACTTACTCACATTCTGACAGGTAAATATTGTTTCTCTTCTCAGGGGGAAAGTCCTTTGATTGGAATTTAATGTCAAATGCCTTCCACAGCTATTTCTAGATTTGTGAATTCTGATTCTTGGCAGTGGTCTAGTAATCAAGTATTTTAGTTGCAGTTTACCATCAGCATTTACCTAATATAGCTGCTCCAACTTTTACTAATAATCAGAGCCCTTTTTTTGTGTGTGATAAAAATACTAGTGGCCACCCAGTTGTATGGACTAAAAACATTGGAAGAGCATTGGAAACCAATACCAGTTATTATCCAGCTAGTATATGCAGCAATTACTCACCAGAACTGTGAAGAATTCCAGGTTGAGGTTGAGGACGAGGGATAGGTTGAGTACGAGTTTTCATAAGACGAGCAAATAGCTTTAAGGTTGAGTGAGTATGAGACACGAGGTTGTGGGGTGTAGGTTGAGTACGAGTTTTCATAGGATGAACAAATAACTTTAAGGTTGAGTACGAGACACAAGGTTGTATGCAGTGGTTTAGAACAAGGGTTGAGGTTGAGGGCAAGACTTGAGAGCTGAGGAAGACAGTCAAGTTTTGATCATCATTCTACCGATCAGTTGATCAATTGCTAACCTTAGCTGTGACACTGTGACACAACAATTAAATTAGAAAATTGATAAGTAATTTGAGGTCTATTTTCTGGCTTTCTTTACAGTTCTGGTCAAGAGGTGGGCGGCCGATAAAGCCGAGATATCATGCATCGCTTTGCAGTGCCACAGGAGGCCGGTCCGACCCATTTTCGATTTCTTGAGGGCTGTTCGCCTCGATCTCAGTATAGCTCCCTCAGTTCCTGATGGATCGCTAAGTGGGAAAAAGTGAACCCCCCCTATAAACATGCACTCTGAATAAGACTGCCGGCTCACTTTCATCGCCCTTTGACTTCAAAAAGTTCTTCAAGTGAATTGATCTCTTGTTCTTTGTCGCCAATTTCGGTTCTGAACTTGCCCTACGTCATGGCTCCTCAACCAAAAAATCTTTTCTCGCCAGTGTTTTCCTGAGTGCGGAGAATGGTCCGTAGGCCTTCGGACCGATCAAACCGCTCGCGTGGACCCCCTCCCCCCCCCTTCTTGGATTTCTGAGCATGATATCATCCATTTTCTGTCCGCCCACCTCTTGGTTCTGGTGAGTAATTGCTGCATATACTAGATGGATAATAACTGGTATTGGTTTCCAATGCTCTTCCAATGTTTTTAATCCATATAACTGGGTGGCCACTAGTATTTTTTATCACACACAAAAAAAAAAAAAATTGGGCCCTGATTATTTATATTAGGAAAGCAGGCAATTTATGTCAAGGTCAACACATACCCCATGATTTGAGGTGATCATATGTTATATTGTTGTTGACCCTATTCAGCATGTCCCAGGATCATGGAGACTCTGCTTAAGGCTCCTAGTAGATCTGGCTCCGGTGATGAGACTGTGCATTTGGGATGCAGAGGCTGGAGCTGCACCAAGGGAGCCACTGGAGGGGCACACTGATTCGGTCACCTCAATCACCTTCTCACCTGATGGCAAGAGAATTGCGTCTGGCTCCTATGACAAGACTGTGCGCATTTGGGATGCAGAGACTGGAGCTGCACTCAGGGAGCCATTGGAGAGGCACACCAATTGGGTCACCTCAATCACCTTCTCACCTGATGGCAAGAGACTCCTATGACAAGACTGTGTGCATTTGGGATGCAGAGACTGGAGCTGCACTCAGGGAGCCGCTGGAGGGGCACATCGATTTGGTCACCTCAGTTGCCTTCTCACCTGATGGCAAGAGAATTGTGTCTGGCTCCGATGACAAGACTGTGCGCATTTGGGATGCAGAGACTGGAGCTGCACTCAGGGAGCCACTGGAGGGGCATACCAATTGGGTCACCTCAGTTGCCTTCTCACCTGATGGCAAGAGAATTGTGTCTGGCTCCTTTGACAAGACTGTGTCTATTTGGGATGCAGAGGCTGAAGCTGCACTCAGGGAGCCACTGGAGGGACACACCCATTGGGTCACCTCAGTTGCCTTCTCACCAGATGGCAAGAGAATTGTATCTGGCTCCATGGACAAGACTGTGCGCATTTGGGATGCAGAGACTGGAGCTGCACTCAGGAAGCCACAGGAGGGGGCACACCAATTTGGTCACCTCAGTTGCCCTTCTCACCTGATGGCAAGAGAATTGTATCTGGTTCCTATGACAAGACTGTGTGCATTTCAGATGCAGAGACTGGAAGCTCTGCCAGTGGATGGAGTTTACTCAATGTGGGTTTCTTCTTTTACACATACCTTTAGCATAGACTAATTCTCTATTCCAGTCCCTTCACCTCAAGTCACCTTCTGCACCTCTGCATTGGCAGATCCACAATGGTTGGGTCTCCTGTCTCCCCTCGGAACTCCTTTTTTGGCTCCCTGTGCCATTTAGGGTTGGACTAATGGTCTCCACACAACACACTTGTCATTGGCCAACAACAGACATTGCTCTCATATGACCAAATTTGTATATGGCCAAGACTGGGCAAAGTGTTATACCCAGCAGAAAGCTCTCCATGAATAATAATGATCTTGAACAGTGTACCTTGCTTAATTGCTTTCCCCTTGTGCTCAATTCTTCTGATGCCATGGAACACAATTCTTCAATCCACTCCAGTGATTACTCTCATATCCTTCCAACACTTATTCCTGACTCATCTACCCTTTGATCACCCTCACATCATCTTGTCCTTAGTATCTCACAGACAGATGCTTCAATACATACTTAAACTTAGTCTTACAGGCAGACCTTGCCGAGGCGTCTTGACCAATCTCAGCTAAAGCTCACTATGTGGCTCCAGAAGCCATCAAAATCCAGTGTCTCTCTTGGACAGACAATCTATATGATCCACTTGTACCTCGTTATATAGAGTCTGTTACTCACTGCAGGTGCCTGATCAGGCTGGACTCTTATTATATAAACCTTTGGTTTGTGGATTCCAATTTTTCCCCCTTGTTGTCAAGAGCCCCAATTTCATTCAAATTTTGGGTGGGATATCATTTGAGAAGCTCTATCCAACTATCTGTCTACTCAGAATTCCGAAATAATGAGTGGAACATGCTTGGATTTTGTTGGATTGGTCATGTGATCCGATGAAACACTGTAACCAGCTGGTGCAGTAAGGATTTTAGTAAAAAGCATGGATATTTGCAAAAGCCGACACATACAACCAAATATCCCCAAAAGGGCTATCTTGCCCCTTATCTTTCTCTGCCATCTGGGAGGCATCATCCTGGCTTTTCTTGGCTTGGTCTGGCACCTCTCGGGCATCCCGGGTAAGACTATCTGAGCTGAAAATAGTCATATTTCACTTACAGTTGTGTCCTATAAATAATGAGACAAGCTGCTTTTTTTGATCGCGCTTCCCAAAACAAATGTGTCCCGATTTAGATGTTTGCACCACCTCGGCTGGCTGGACATGTTGTCTCTTGGATTATATGTCCACGACTACTATCTGGTCTCTATCTTCAACCTAAATTCTAGAAGCCTCTACCTACCCCAACTACTCCTCCCTACCCAGATTCCATGGGAAATCACAAGATCAGCACTGATTTGAAAGACACTGCCTTGAGGCTCTGGGAGCTCGGATAAGAGCAGAAGGACATCATGCAGGGTCTTGTGGTATCCCATGCAAGCCTAGATCGCTGGAAGCAGCTGTTTGAGGAAATCAGAAGCACAGCCAAGCTGCCATCTCCTCTTTGTGGTTGCCCCCACAGTCATCACCCATGCTGTCCTCTCCGCCTGCCTCAACATTTACCAGAAGGAGCCTGATGTCTACCTTGACAAACTGCGCTGGCATCTCGCGATAAAACCATGATATATGCATCTTCTATCTCTGCTTCTGCAGAAAAATCTTGTTGATGTCAGTCTTATCCACAAATTACTGCACCACATCGCTCGTGAGCTGCAAAACAACAACGTGACGATCACTGGAGCGTAATAAACGATGATCTTGCTGGCGACAGCAACATGCTGATTGTAGCTGATGAGACCAGCAAGAACGATCATACCCTTGCCCACAGATACGGTCGATCTCCTGCCAGCATACCTGCATATCACACTTACAACTTTGTACAGGGTCCCAGCTACTCCATCAGAGCTGCAATGTTGAAGGAGGATATCTCGCAGTCAAAGTCATCCCTGGAGCTTTGATTCTTTTGACTTCTTTGATTTTGTGGCAGAACAAGTGGTACATCGATCTTTTTGCCTGGGCCAGATTAGCTGAGGCATCTTTCAGCTACCTGTGATGAATGCATGGCCCAAGAAACATAGTGTACTTGTACTTGACAACTGCCGCATCCATCATAACAATTTCCTTGCTCGAGCTCATTTCCGCAAACTGTATATAATCTAACCGCTTTTCATTGTTGCTCTGACATCAATCTTTCCCAGACTCTCTCCTTCTATTCCGCCCTCCGTACTCTCCTGATCTGAATCTGATTGAAGAGTTGTTCAGTAGCTGTAAGCTCAGGTGTCCTTATCTACTCGTCCAATTCTGACGGCGCCAGTCAAAGCATATATGTGTCGTCATGGGTCGGAGATGCTTGCCGCCGAGGATCCGATTGCTGCAATCATGGAGGCAGTTATTACTGCCGACATGGCAAGAACTGGTTTTTGCATGCAGGTTATCGCTAACGGACATTTTATTCTTTCTGTTGGCACAACATGTAGACAACTTTGTATACTCTATACAGCTTGTATGAGAATCATAGCTATGACGATCAAAAGCCACGATGAAAAACAATGGAACAACAAGTGAATCAGAGCTCAATCCCAGGAATCTGCCTGAACATCCTTCAAAAATGTGTCATGCTGGCGTAAAATCCTGCCCTTCGCGAGAGGAAGAACTTTCACTGCTTCCCAGGTCTCTTTATCAAGTGTCTTGAGGCCATCATCTCCAGGTTCGTAGCCTAATTCGGCTAGTACGCAGCGATCATCCTCGTTGACCTGGTATCAGACACAATATTCATCAAGAGTGATCACGTGCAGAAGAACCACGGGCAGCGACACTGGACATTGCACGGGGACAGGTTCGGGGGGAGGTGGTCCAGGTGCTCCAAAAGGAGGAGGAGGATATTGGTGAGGATAATGATGTGGACCGAGACTGTAGGGAGAGTGATGGGAGCTATAGCATAGTGTTGTTGCTTGAGGGTGTGGGAACTGATGTGGCAGGTGCTGGCAAAGATGGTGTTATTGTGGGAGTGGTGGAGCTAGAAGGCAATCATATAGTCTGATTTTTGAGGAAATAATTTGATAATAGTGGCCGATCAGCTGTCGCACTCTGTTTAGAGCCTGAGTATATGTGTTAGAAAACATCACTGGGTACAAGAAAACACGAAATAACCATTGCAACAGCCCACACTCATAGCTTCACATCATTGAGATTGAAGTATCCCATTTTGTTATGGGAGATGTGCTTTCCGGGGAAGGATAGGTGATTGTCGACAGGGTATTGTTCCAAGAGTTCGTTGAAGGGCGAGTTTGAGGCATTATCGATACCAGCCTTATCAAGAGCAAAGAGTTAGCAATGAGCTTTGGGCAGAAAATCGGCATCTCACAATTTGTTCACAGACAGACAAGATAGAGCTTCCCGGAGCAGACAGCTCCTCGATGGTATAATCAAAGTCAAGTGGGCCGGGGGCGTTATCATTCCATGCATCCTGTATCTACAGCCAAACAGCGTGAGATGTTGCAGTACCAAATCAAGTCTCAATCACTCATGAGCTCCTTCTTACAAGACTTGGCAGGGACATGTACACCATGAAGGTGGGTTTTGGCTGTTGTGCAGCAAGCAGAGGATTGCAGCCTCAATGTTAGTGAGGATGCCTTCGACAGCTGTCAGCCAGGCCTTGGAGTCGGAAGCCGGATGCAGGAGGTGAACCTCCGGGATCTCAGGTTGCATGGCTACAGAGTTGGGCAATGGAGCATTCATCGGAACAGCAGAGGAGGGGTTGAGATTGGAAGTGGGGGAGGCTGGAGTACTGGAGTAGTGGTCCAAGTCCGTCTCTACTCTGAACTTCCCAATCTTGACCGATTGATCCCTTAGATCCTTTCTTCTGCCATAAGGGCAACCTTAAGCTCGGCACAGCATGCAGAAACTAGTGGGGAAATCACAAGTACATTAATAGGCTATACTAGTACAGAGTGGAAATACTACACACCTAGCAGGGAAATCCGAAAAGAAAGGATGAGGATTCCCATGCTAGGTGAGGTTTATAAACTAATAGGTACTAGCCAGTAGCACGTGATCTAAAGGATCGGCAGTGGTCCTGGGCCTGGTCACATAGTGCATGCCAGTGTGAGCGACTGGAGGGGTGAGACGACAGGGTTCTGGGTGCAGAGTAGGGCTCTGGGGCCAGAGAAGGGCCAGAGGAGGAGCTGAAGGAGGAGACAGGACCAGAGGAGGCTTTGGAGGAGGGGCCAGAGGAGGGGTTCCCCTGGCACTAATCAGATCTCCTGTGTGCTCTGGAGAGACAGCATGGGATGTATTCTCTCAAATGGTGTCTGTTATGCATTAGCATTACCAACTTGTACCTAATAAATTTCATTGATCCGTGTTTAGCAAGCACCAACTGGAACGGAGTGGAAGTGGAGCAGCAGTTATATTCTAACTGTACCCAAAATAAATACGACACAATCCATGCAGCTGAGAGTTGCTGTGCTGAAGTGTTGGTGAGCTTGTTGTGGTATTGATGGACCCCTGTCTCAAAGTATATGTGTCAGTTACTGAAATCATTTCCTGATTTCATCTGAGTCCTTCCGGCAAACTGTACCCACTGCAACCACCCAAATTTCTTATTGTTTGGACTGGTGGAAGATATCTTCTTGAATCTGAGGGTTTACTGGAACTTGCCAACTTGCTCTCACTCTCACCCCCCATCATTGCATGCCTGTACACTGTCTCAGCAGCCAAGCCCAAGCTCATCAAGAGCACCCTGCACCCCATACCTGTGGACCCCTGCATCACACTGGGGGCAAGAACTGACACATGTGACAGCTGCATGTGTTACATGCATGTGCATTGCAGGTAATGATCTACCAAACAAAAGAGGTGTGACAATTGGACAATTGTCCTTTACTAGACAAAGGAGGGACAAAGGGTAGACAAAGGGCAGGAGAGGTTTCCCAGGTGTAGGGAATCCTGTCCTGCCCTTTGTCTATTCTTTGTCCCTCCTTTGTTCAGTAAAGGACAATTGTAGAACTGTGACATGGGCTTTGTTTGGCCTGTGAATACTTGTGGAGCATATGCATGTAATGCACTTGTGTTCCGCATGTGTCGGTCTTTGCCCCCAGTGTCATGGTGTGCAGCTGGAAGATGGACAAATTCTGGTACTATGATGTATCGAGGCCATTCCCAATGCTGGTGCGGGGTTGTTTATAGTTGAGATGGCAGGTGGGGATGTAGAGCTGGACCCTGTAACAGCACTGGTCATTCCCGACTCCTTGTGTAACCCTCTCTAACATCAGAGGTATGTGAAGCACAGGGAATCGGCGGAAGTAGATATATTTATTCACAGACAATTATACACTCGGGGATTTGGTTACTATAGTATATTAAACCTGCCATGTAAATCCCCTACCTTCGTCTTCTCAACACCAGTTGCTTGCCCATTCCACTCTCCTTGTTTAAGTTCTCTCCTCGTTTTCACTCCCGGAACAACCCGCACTGTGACAGTTTGAGAAGACCAAGACCCCGGCTTATGAGCTGAGTATCTTTGCTTCTGCTTCTTGCACCGCTTCCCCACTTCCCATCGATCTTACATTTTTTTTTACTTCTTCTATTTCTGTCCCGCATTCAATGTTGGACCCACAGAGCAAACCATCCTTGGGGCGGCGTCAGTGACTCTTCTTGGGCTAATCTTGGTGACAACAGAGCTTCAGCTTCTCCGAGTTATGTCAATGTTTCACCTGCCGACCCAGATCAGTACCAGCCTACCTCGACGCCGACACCTGAGCCCAACATCTGGCAATTCATGGAGCATGTCCACACCATCCAGCAGCAGCAGAATGCTGCCATGACTCAGGCACTTGAGACTATGGTGATGGCACTCAAAGCTCTTGCTGAGAGTGTTGGAAATCTTGGCAACTTCGGCAATCACCCTGATTTTGCTCCAATGCCACCCGTGCCCGTGCCTGCACCCACGCCTGCTCCTGTGCCTGCTCCAGTCCCCACCGTTCATCATGCTCTTCCCATGGAACGTCCTCTCAAGGGCCGTGAGCCTCACTTATTTTCTGGGGCTACTGCTGAGGTCGAAGCCTTCATCGACGAAATCGAAACCAACATTCGGCTCCAGCGGATGACTGACAATCGTGACAAGACAGCTTACCTCTCAATGTACCTGAAGGATGGCAAACCCCAAATCATGGTACTATACCACGAAAGTTCATGATACGCACCTTCTTTCTAATTTCCCCGCATTCCTTACTGCTTTCCGTTCACAGTTTGGGGACCCAATTTATGGGCGGACAGTGCTTCGCAAAATTAAAGTGTTGAAGCAAACAGGCTCGTGCATGTCATACGCTGTGAGATACCGCGAGCTCCTCCCCCACGTCGAGTTTTCTGATCAGACAAGCTCAATTAGTTCAAGGAGGGCCTTAAACCCCCCTGTCCGGGATCTCGTCCGTGGTGTTCGCCCTAAAACCGGCAACATTCAATGAGTATGTCACTCTCGCTATCGAGTTCAACAATGACCTCCATGAGGACGAGCTCACTTCACATGAACGTTCTCGACATGGCTCGCGCTCAACCGTGAGTTCGTCCCACCCCAGTCCTCACCTGCCGGCATCTACTCCCCTGGTGTTTTCCACTACCTCTTCTGCTACCCTCGTCCAAGTCATTCCCATGGAAGTTGATGCAGTCCAGTTCCACGGCCTGCTGACCCCAGGCTGAGAAAGATCGCTGGCACCAGCTTAACCTCTGCTTGTACTGCGGAGGTGCTGGTCACAACACCGATACTTGTCCCAACAAGTCTGGCAAGGCAAAAAAGCGCGATGCTGGGCATCAGGCCCCTGCCTCCACAGTGGGAAAAGCCTGACCGAGAGTCCATCGACCCCTGCCCCAGGGCTCTCGGTTTCTGACGATAGGGCACGTCCTGTTCTCACCATGAAGCCCATGTTCGTCTGTGCGATGAATGGTCAATATATAACCCCAAAATTATGTCCCTCCTCTTTTCCATTTCGCTTCTTACTCTCACTTGAATTCTCCAGATCATTTATTCATTAGTGTCCAACTCTCGTTCTCTGGACGCTGCCCAATCCGCACTTTTGCATTGGTTGATTGTGGCGCGTCTGGATCTTGCATATCGGATCAGTTCGCCCAAAGGCATTCACTCCCATGGGCACCCAAGGAGGTTCCGGTCCCGATCACAGCTGTCAATGATTGTCCTATTGCTGGTGGTTTGGTCACCCACAACGCTCTGAGTTGAATCGCATTCAGAGGTGCTTTGACTTGGCATTGTGTCTGTCAAATATCCAGTTATCCTCGGACTAGACTGGCTGCACCGGCACAATCCTTCAATCAACTGGGCCGATATGGATCTCTCCCTCTCCTACTGCAATCTTATTTGCTCTGAGCCCGTACGCGTGGGTGCCCAAGGCTTCGGTCTTTGACACCTCTCTCTGGGTTCTACCTCCCTCAACTCAACCTCAGTAACCTCCATCAGTTTAGGCTTCGGTCTTAACAGCGAGTTATTTCCTTCCTTCCGTTGCTCTGTTTCCTCCCTTCCTCCCAAAATCCCTGCTCCCATCCCTGCTCCTGTTGCTCCCTCTCCTCCTGTACCTCTAATAGATACTTCTTCCCTTGATGATGAGTGTTTGGCCAACAACTTGTCCCTGTGCTCGTCCATGGACAGCGCGCCAACTCCTCTGATGTGCACATCCCCTCGTTTCTCCTTCCTGTCTGCACTGATGGGACTTAACGGCTTCGGTCACTCTGTCCTCAATTGCACCAACCCTGTTCCTGCTCCCACTCCTCGCATTCGTGTCCTGAACCCTTCCCGTTTCCGAAAACAAACCAAGAACCATGATATTTCACTGATTCGGTTTCATTCTACAGATTCTCCCTACTACAAACTCGCAATGATGGGCTCAATGCCCTCAAATCCTGACTACAACCTGGGCGTGGATGCTCCTGACGAACCTCACAACGACTCTGCGCTGTGCACGCTCCTGCAAATTACATGCCCTGGGCTTCGACTGTGTTCTGTGTTCTCAGATAAGGGCGGCATCTAGCCACATAGGCTCGTGAACAGAGAAGCGGGGAGAAACACGGAATCCTTGTCGAGGGCACAAGGATTACGTGGTGTGGGGGGAAGAGCCTTCGGCTCTTCTGCTCGGCCGCTCGGGGCGGCCGCTGTGCCAGATGGCCGAGGGGGCGCGCTATGCAAAGCGGCTCCTCGCGTCACGGGCGACGAACAGCGCTGAGCAGAAGAGGGCTCTGAGCGCGTGGAGATGGGTCCCGAGACGCCGGGACGAAGCGCCTGGAGGCGCAACCCAAACAACCACGCTCTAAAGACGAAAAGGGGAATGCGGAAGGGTGGGCGAAAGAAAAGGCGCGACGCGAATCGGGCGATGAGGGCGAGAGCAAAACGAGCGAGTGATGGGAACAGACTGGCATCACTCAAGCCCGATTCCCGCCGACCTTCCTTATCCTATGACAAGGCTGAGCCGCTCGTGCCTCGTGTCAGCCTTGTCTCGGAATAAGGGAGGCGTCTAGCCACATGGGCTCATGAAAAGAGAAGCTGGGAGAAACACAGAATCCTTGTCGAGGGCACAAGGACACTAGATAAAGTAAGTCTTTTGCAAAAGACCGGCTACCCAGCGACACGGGGTTTTGCAAAATTTCACTGTAGTGAGCGTACAGCCACCGGAGATCCAAAAGAGGAAAGGCAAAAGGAAAGTCCACCAGTGGGATTCGAACCAAAAGCCTTTGCATACCGGTGATAATTAAGACCAGGTATTAACCACTACACTACTATAGCTATACCTCCCTATGAGTTTGCATAGCCCATATATAGGTGGGAGAATGCAGAATAAGCCTTGCACCACCCCTGTAGGGCCCACATAGGGCCAGGTTAGAGTTAGGGTGGTTAGGGTTAGGGTTAGAAGGTTAGAGTTAGGGGTTAGGTGCCTTGTCTCCCAGGTATATTGGAGTTCTTTGGTTAGGGGTTTGGGTTGGTTAGCTTGGTTAGGGTTGGTTAGGGTTTTTTAACCCATCAAAACACTGAATAAACTGTGCAAAACAATTTTCAAAGACCTAGGGCAGCTTGCCTGCCCTAGGTCTGGGTATTAGCAGTCCCAGTTAGGTCAAGCCTAGGCTTGACCTAACTGGGTAAGCAACCTAGACATCTATAACCTCCTTGGTGTAATGGTAATGATGCCGGCTACTATTAGTATCTGGAGGTCGCCGGTTCAATCCTTGTTTTGCGCATTTTTTTAGGCAACATTTACCATATATGGCTACCATGGCCATTTACAAAAGCCCGTGTCGCTGTGTATCATGGTATTTTGCAAAAGGCTTACTGTATCAGCTGACAAGGATTACGTGGTGTGGGGGGAAGAGCCTTCGGCTCTTCTGCTCGGCCGCTCAGGGCTAGTCTATATTTGTTTGCGAGGTTGATACCGTAGGTCCGGCTTCCGGATCACGTGGATGTCAAATACAACCGCACAACACGAAATTTCGACGTGTTTTGGATCCAATGAAGGATTCTCAAGTCTTCTGGGCCACTGTAAGACACCAAACCAGACTCTTGAATTTTCCTGAACCTGGAAGAACGCTGCAGCAAGCCCCCAGAAATGAAGCTCCTGCACGTGGCACTCGGAAATCCGTCCCAATACAGAAAGAGTTGCCCAATTTGGACTTCCCGTTTGGGAACCCTGACCTACGGTATCAGATGCGCGAACAAAATCAGACCATAAACGATCTTCTCCACACTCCGCTTATCAAAGAGAAGATTACGTGTTTGGTCTGACTAGGGAGACTAGCTCAGGGCGGCCGTTGTGCCAGATGGCTGAGGGGGCGCGCTATGCAAAGCAGCTCCTCGCGTCACGGGCGACGAACAGTGCTGAGCAGAAGAGGGCTCTGAGCACGTGGAGATGGGTCCCGAGACGCCGGGACGAAGCGCCTGGAGGCGCAACCCAAACAACCACCTAGAGCGAAAGCTCATCCCGTTGGGTTGCGACGCAGGCACGCACGCTGCGGCGCGGCCGACACCCCACACCAGAGCTGGAGCGATGTCTGAAATAGTGCTAGAAGGGGGAATAAATGGCGGTGAGCTGCAAGAAAAAGGAATCGATTAGGATACGGTATACGATGCATACGAGTCTATAAGTCGTCTGTAGTAGGTAGACTGATACCGTTGGCAATGCGGAAGTCCTCGAAAGCCTTAGCTACCTCGTCGTTTTTGTTCTTGTCGTACGCCTTGCCGATATTCATCGGGGTGATGTGTTCAATTTTTCGCCAGTAGAGCAGGAATGCCAGGGACGTCCAACCACCCAATGCAGCCACGATCTCGGGGGCGATGCCACCGAGTAATAGCTTGGTGGATCCCCCGATGCGGAAACTGTGTCCAAAAACGCGCAGGAGTGACGCGTTTTTCCATATAATGTCGCAACGTCGAAGGAACCAGGATTTGGCCATGGGGGACCACGCGCCACTTCCCGCGTCGAATGCGAAGAGGGGCGCGTGGGGGGGAACGTTCTTGTTGACGAGCATGTGGTTGCGCAAAGCCACCTTCGGGCAGAACTCGTCGAGCCGAGCAGTGAGCATGAGCTGCCCACCCTTCTCGCGTGTGGATTTGTCCAGGGGATATGGATAACTGTGGCAGCGGTGCTGTTCCTAGCCGCGACGTCACGAGCCTCGGCGCCGTGGTGTGACATGAAACTTCAGGTCGAATTTTCATAGGACGGGACGGTGAGCTCATCCAGGCGCCTGCAGCCCCAGAAAGCGGCTGCCACGCACGACCACAAGGCGGCATCGAAGGGTTTTTTGAGGTCCACAGTGGCTCGCAGAGCGATCATATGCTCCATCGTGACGGGACCGCACTGGTCCCACTTGAAAGGCCATGCCCTCCTTATTTGCTGTACGTCGGGCCAGCTCCACCCAGCGGTCATCGCCCTCCTAAGGGGCGCCGTTGACATCGTGCCACGCCTTCACGTCGGACATCCACGATTTCACAGTACCACCGCCTACCATGCCAACGTACTCCGCGATGAAAGCGGCGAGAAGGAAGTGTGAGGCCGCATAACGGGCGTTCTCCGAGATTTCGTGTCGGTCGCAGAACTGGTGGAACCTAAGGAGGCCCGCGGCGTAGTTGTCATGGGTGCCGGGCACATAAGAACCCAAGAGCGTAGCGTACGTTCTGTTCACGACGTCTGCGGGCAGTTCTTTGCCAAAGGTACGTTGACGTTTGATGCTGAATGGCGAGGACCAGACCCTCAAGCGGTCGTGCATGAGTACGTGCGGTCTATACTCGTTGTTTGTGATCTCGCAGCCAGCCCTGGCCTTGCGCGGCTCGCTGACTTTTGGTTGATGTTGCGAGCCTCCGGCTGAGACGGTACGGTCGGCAGTGTCGGCTGCGATGGGGGGTCTGCGCCGCTCGGCGAGGGGTAAAGAGAGTGGGGGAAGTGTGTGAGCCCGAAAGACGTGTGTACGTTGGGTTGCTGACGTCTGAGCGCCTACCGGGCGCTCTGTGTGAGAAATTGTTCTTGTCGCGCTGGGCGAGGCAACTATCGGTGGGCATGGGGAAAGCCTTCGACATGCGGGGGAAGAGTACCGTGTCTTGCTGCGGGCTCGCCGTGGCCTTGGGCGGGTTTGCCGCCTTGTGCACGTCAGATAACTTCTCGTATCTCTTCGGTCTATCAAATCTGTCCAAAAGATTTTTATCGTATTCATTGAGCATGCGTATTCGAGAACGAGGCACGGTAAGAGATATAGACCTAAACATGATAGAAAAACGGGAGTAACTCTTTGGGGAGTGCGAAACGGGAGTGAAGGCGAGAAGAAGGAGTGCCCAGCTTCCCACGCGAGATGGGGTCAGCTGGGTTACGTACGGACTCGATATAAGTAAGGTCTAAGGTAATGTTATGGGCAGCGAGTACAGAGGCGGACCGTCGAATGGAAAGATTGATTTCGAAGTTTCTGCTGCGGCCTTTATCGAAAGCACCGATGACGCCTTTATTGTCCGAATGTACGAGGAGGTGGATGTCCCGTAAGCCCCGCTCCTCAATGATGTAGATGAGGAGCTCGAGCGCCAAGCCTTCAAGCCAGCCGATATGGCGTGCCTTCGAGCGCCACTCTCCTGAGCACCGCCAAGTGTCCCTTCGCCCGTCGAATAGGACGCCGATGCCCCAGGCGGTGGAGGCGTCGACGTAAAGATGTCGGTCGACACGTGGGCCCAGTGGGAAAAGGCGACGTACAACGCCAGGGCCCGAGAGCACCTTCTCTCACCACTCCAAATCACGCATGACATCCGAGGTGGGGTAGCGCTCCATGTACGGATTGTCGCCGAAGGACGCGACAAAATTGGACAACGAGGGGAGGTAGGTTCGCCCTTCCGGGTAGACGAACGCGATGTGGCAGAGTGAGCCGTGGAGCTTCATGACGTCGATCATCAAGCAGCGCTGCCGCCTGAAGATTCTCCGGAACCGCTGTACGCGCGCGAGGAATTTCTTCCTTTTGGCCTCGGGAAGGGTCACGGTACGGTCGGTGAGGTTCCAGAGGCACCTGAGCATATAGGAACTTCGCGAAGTTTCCCGGGTATACCCCAAGGGTGCTTCGCGAAGTTTTCCGGGTAGCTATAAATGGGTTCCGACGGGCTCTGTTTGTGATGGGGGCTTATGTACGGCAACTCGGCGCCGTTGTAGCCATCACTGCTGGCCTCAATGGCCGCACGGCCATTTAATGCATCAACTCCAAGGTAAGCGGATTCCCGGCATCTCGGAATAAATTGCCTAAATGAGCCACAAAAGATATCTTAAATAATGGGCAGGGTGGGGCGGGGCTGCCGCCCCTCCTCGCCGCTGATACACAATACTTCACCCACCCCACCACCTGCCGCACCGCAACTCGCCCTCTGCGCTGCCGCCCCCGGTCCAATCCTGAATGCCGCCGCCCCCGCGCCCTAAAAATCCCCCGAAAAATCGGGTGCGCCCCAAATTCGTCCGATGGTCCAGCGCGCGTGCTGCCGGTGAATGAAGTGGGCAGCGGGACACCCTTCGAGAAGGAATGGCATGGGGAGGATGCCATTCCCGCGCTGCCGCCGCATGCGCCGCCCGCCACGCGCCGCGGCGGGATGCTGCCCTCCCGCGCTCCGCCGCCTGCACTGCTGCCCTGCTCTAATGCGGGAGGTGAGCAGCATGAGGGCCCGAGGAGTGATGTGGGGCAGGCCCGGGTCTGCTATGCATGCGCCGCCGCCGCGCGCCGCCGGCCACGGGGATCCCGCCCCCCGCACTCCACCGCCCGTACTGCCGCCCTGCTCTGATGTGGGAGTTGGGCGGTATGAGGGGGCGGAGAGAGATGTGGGGCAGGCCCCATTCATGCTGCCGCTGCACGCGCTGCCTGCCACGCGTCGCCCGCCATGGGGATCCCGCACTCCCGCCCTCTGCTGCCCCCACCGTCGCCCTGCTCTAATGCGGGAGTTGGGCGGCATGAGGGGGCGGTGAGCGATGCGGGGTAGGTCCCGCATCCGATCCTGCGGCCTCTCGCACCGCTGCGCCGCGTGTGCACGCGGATCCCGCACTCCCGGGATCCCACCACCCAGCCCTCCCATCCCGTACACGTGCGGGCGAGTTGTAGGCGTATGCGTTGGGGGAGGCGGATGAACAGCTGACACAGCCCTTCCTACAACGGCCGCGTGATCGCGAGCGAGCCAGGGCGAGCACGGACCATAGAGCGGGGGTTGGGGATGCGGGGATGGTGTGGCCTGGCCGCTCGCATCGGTGGCAGCCTCAACGTCCGGCTTTCTTTCACCCTACAAAACAGTCAGCACGATGGACATTCAATTTACGAGGCAGGTGGGTAGGCGTACGAGCCGTCACCGGCAAAATGCAGAGCAAAAAAAAAAAAAAAAAAAAAAAAAGACAAAGAATATGGCGCACCCAAGGTACCTTAAATTGTACTCAGATATCCACAATCCACAGGCAAGCATCCTCCATGTCGGGTCTTCGAAAGCGACACAAATATGCGATGGTGACCCGTTGGTACGACAAGGTTGTGGGGGTGGATTGGCGGTGAGTTCGGGCCAGAAACTGTCGGATGGGAGTGTTGATGACGGCGGCATTTGTTTGGCGTTGACGCCGGACGGAAAGCGGACAATAGTGAACGAGTGGCACCGGCAGGTGGTGGTGAGGAAGAGAGAAAGACACTAGACCAAGTAAGCACTTTGCAAAGTTCACGACAGTTAGTGTGGTGTATTTTGCAAGCCCACCTGATAATTTTATCATATCCCCGAAAGGCTTATCTTAGCGAAAAGGGAAAAGGCCGTAGCCAGGATTGAACCAAAAACCTTTGGGTGATGGGCATCAATTTAGCCATCACTATTACCACTACACCACTATAGACATACTTTGTACTACATATTTATAGCTAGGTCCATCAACAAAAGACATAATCAGCCTTGCACTCACCTTGTACGGCCCGCATAGGGCCTGGTTAGTGGTTAGGGTGGTTAGGGTTCGGGTTAGAAGGTTAGGGTTAGGGTTTGGTGTCTTCTTCCTAGGTACATTTCTATTTTGGTTAGGGGTTAGGGTTGGTTAGGGTTGGTTAGGGTTTGGAGGCACCCCAAAATACATAATAAATAGTGGCAAACAAACTTCAAACACCTAGGGCAGCTTGCCTGCCCTAGGTGTGGGTATCAGCAGTCCCAGGTAGGGTAGCCTAGGCTTAGCCTAGCTGGGAAAGACAACCTGTTATATACAGCTACTGTGGTGTAGTGGTAATATACTCAGATCCTTATGTTACCTAAAGGTCACAAGTTCAATCCTGGTTTTGGCCACTTCTTTTTACATTAAATTTCCTTATCAGCATAGAAGGTGGTCTTGCAAAATTCACCACATTAACTATCATGCAACTTTGCAAAGTGCTTACCATACCAGCTGAGAAAGATGCAGCACAGCCGCTGATTGACAGCAAATAGCGTCCCTGTCTGGAAAGTCAGACTGATCCCACGAGCGAATTTGTGAATTCCATCCGCGAAGCGAGCACTATGTCTCGGAATTGGCCTTTAGCACCTGCAGTATATGATTTCTGATATTTCTACAAAGAAAATGGACCATTCCAATTTTTTATGATTGAGATTTTACTGAAGATACATTCCAGGAAGAAATAAAGTGCATGCTCCCAACATTAAGCTTCAGAGCTGTAAATCTGACTCTCAAGGGTACGAGTCAGTTCTATGACCACGAGAAAGAATATGATGGGTGCCCATACTCATATTAGACCATGCTTTGACCCAATTGACCCTGCAATAGATCGACCTATTCTCGAAGTCATTCTCACATTCAGCGCGTAGTATTTGAGATAGAAGGTCTTCATTGCCTTACCTATAGATACAGTCACACTTTGAAGCGATTAGAAAACATTTATGTTTTTCTGAAAGTTCCTTGTTTGACGGTTTCTGAGACATACAGGTCCCAATGTGATGACTCTTGAGTTCAGAACCAAAGAACAAGATAGTATATACCAGAAATAGTCGAAGGTTTCGGGGTATCTGACCGTCTTCGTCCCCGAACTGGCTGAATGCTGTGTGATCACGCACTCACCACTAGCTGAACAAAATAGCCTCTTCCGTTTCATGGACATACCGAGCCATGACTTCTGCAAATTTGATTCAGAAACAATGAACAAGGTCATATGAACTCTGAATGACCAAAAGATCTGGGGTCTTTGACCTTGGAACGACTTGGGTCGTGAAACATGTGCTTGGTGAACTTGAGTTGAATTAGCCAACTCAACTGCCAAGCTTTGCGAGAAACAACTCAACCCATATATTTTCTTGCAGGTTCCATGTTGCACCGAGCATTTGACATATGTTGTTAATAGATTAGCTGGGCATCTTGTGAGCATTTTATGGCATTTTTAACAAGCTTGTGTGCAATGCTATTGAGCATATTTTGTGAAATGTGCCAAATTTGGCGGGCGCGGAGGTTGAACGTCAGATATAATATTTTTGGGTGAGCTGTTTTCTTTGAATATTGGATATGTTGCTGAAATAGTATTTTACTTGCTTGCTAGCACGGAGATCAGCTGGAAATTCAAACAGTCCGCGCAAGAGGTTCAAAGATCATTGTGCATCGGGCATTTCCGAAGACGGTCCGGGGCACCGCGCCAATGAGAACGCCCGATCAAACTGGACGCTTGCATATTGAGATTAAGCGCTTGCTTCAAAATTCATCGCAAACCCAACATATTTCATCCCAAATGCATCGATTGGTGTGCGTACAACAGTGTAAGCTATGCATATATTAACATTGTAACTACGCCCTATTTCGACCGAAGGGGAGGGGGGCAAAGCGAGGCACATGGGCAAGGCGCGAGGCGCTGGGGTGTGGGTGCAGGCGAGGCACGAGGTGCTGTTGCAGAGTGCGAAGCAGGCGCGGATGAGGGCACGGGGTGCAGGCAAGGCGCGGGCGCGGGTGCGAGGGGCGAGGCATGGGCGAGGCACGGGCGCGGGTGCAGGCGCGGGTGCGAAGGGCAGGGGCGAGGCACAGGGCGCGGGCGGGCACGGGGTGCAAAGCGGGTACGGATGCGAGGGGCGGGGTGCAGGCGAGGCGTGGGTGCGGGTGCTAGGGGCGGGGCGCGGACGAGGCAACGGGGCACGGAGCGCGAGGTGCGAAGCGGGTGCGGGGCGATGTGCAAAGCGCGGGGGTGGGGGCAGGGACGAAGCGAGGCGCGGGGGTGGGGGGCGAAGCGAGGCGCGGGGTGAGGGCAGCAAGGGCGAAGGGCGAGGCGCGGGTGCGGGTGCAGGCGTGGGAGCGAAGGGCAGGGGCGAGGCACAGGGCGCGGGCGGGCGCGGGGTGCAAAGCGGGTACGGATGCGAGGGGCGGGGTGCAGGCGAGGCGTGGGCGCGGGTGCTAGGGGCGGGGCGCGGGCGAGGCACGGGGCACGGAGCGCGAGGTGCGAAGCGGGTGCGGGGCGATGTGCGAAGCGCGGGGGCGGGGGCGGGGACGAAGCGAGGCGCGGGGGCGGGGGCGAAGCGAGGCGCGGGGTGAGGGCAGCAAGGGCGAAGCGCGGGGGCGGGCACAGGGCCGGAACGAGGCGCGATCAAAGCGAGGCGCGAGGTGCGAAGCGCGGGGTGAAGCGCGGAGCGCGGGCGAGGTGCGAGTGAGGCGCGAGGTGCGAGGAAGGGGCTGGGGCGAGGTGGGAGGCACCGGGCCTAGGGCGAAGCGAGGCCAGGCGGGAGCGCGGGCGCTGGGGCGAACCGCAAGCGCAAACGTGGGGAGGGTGGCGTAGCGAGGCGCAGGCGCGGAAGTAAAGCGCGGGGGCGAAGCGCCGCAGGATGCGGACGGAGGCGCGGGGGCCAAGCGGCCGCGGAGTGCGGGTGAAGGCCCGGGGTGCGGGGGCGCAGTGCGAACAACGGTGAAGCGCGGGCGCGAGTATGTGGGCGCTGCGACGACGTGATGCGCTGGGGGGAAGCGCGGGCGAAGCGCGTGAGCGCGAAGAGGTGGGCGCTGCGAGCCGCGGGATGCGGGCAAAGCGCGGGGTGCAGGCGGCAGGCGAGGCGCGGGCGCGGGATGCGGCGACGCGCAGACGGATGCAGCGTAGGGCGCGGGCGGAGGTACAATGGGGCGGGCAAACGCAGCGAGTGCAGCGCAGGTATGGGCGGGGCGACGCGGGGAACGGGTCGCGGGTGCTGCCGGCGCAGTAAGCGCAGCAGCGCCGCAGGCGAGCAACAGCGCGAGGCAAGGCATTGGGCGGTGGTAAGGCGGGGAGAGCAACGGTGACAAAGTGCAGGTGGGCCAGTGTCATGAATCACCCTGACTCAGCATCGCAGATATCCTTTTTCGGGTTCTACCACATTCCTTTTTGGGAATAACCCGTCCTTGATCGGGTTATTCCCTGGCCCACAACACTCACTCGACCCTCAGGGACATGAACATCCCTTGGACCTTTATTCGGAATCCATGCAGACATGGATTCCTCACCACTTTATCACCCGGGTTCTTACTGCAGTAACCCGGGACTCTATACGACGATGGCATGACACCATACACATGCAACCCGGGTTCTGTGCGCTAGCAACCCGGACTCCTTTGTGCCGATGACCATATCCAATGGGTCATGACTACACTCCTTTATGTTGGTGGATATTCACTCCTGATATCCCTGCCAAGACGACTACACTCCTGAATGGCGACAGGTGTCCCCTGGGTGCCACCTGTTGACTCCTTTATGCTCATGACTCCTTGGTGACCCCTAGATGCTGTGGTGATAACATATAGGGACTAGGAGCATCAGCATTAATGTTCCTTAATGCTGGATACAGTAACCGATCGCGATCGTATTTAATTTATGTAGAAAGGTATATAAACTCGGTAGAATCTCCCCTGTACAGTAGATTCTACCTCGTCTATTCACAGGCCTTACTTTGGCTGGAGTGCTTGGTTCTTGGACTTGAGACTGGAGTGCTCTTGTCCTCATCTCGTTGTTCTGGTCTTGCCTTCGCTCCCCTTTCGCTCGACAACACCAGGACTCCTACTCTCTGTCTCTTGCCTTGGGATCTCGACCTAGCAGTTGCTGGATCTGGCCCGTTAGGTAGCGGCAAGGAGAGACGCTACCTAACAAGGGGAAGAGATCATCACACTAGTTCCCTGGCAGGGTTTTACAGAGACTGGTTCGCCTGAGTTCCCCTCAGGCACCTCTCAGTCTTGGATCCAGTTGGAACCCCTGTTTGGAGTACCCCTGAGTCGGGTTCCTCCTCTCGGGTTCTTGGGACGCAACCCCAAACCCCTATCCAGAACCCGAAGCCCTATTCGAGACACCTGGAGCGGGTTCCTCTCACTAGGGTCTGGTGCATAGTTGCAGTACTCTCACTGCAATATCTTCGGGTTCTTCTGCATGGGTTGCTCACCACCTATGGATGCTGGCCTGGTTGACCACATCCTCCTCTTGGATCCTCGACGCACGGTCATGCGCTATTCGAGCGGTGACGGATTCTCTCTCAACACCTAGGGATGGCTGCTGTTGTGTCTGGTGTGGACGTGGTCCAGCTGACCTAAGGGCCGTTGCTGACAGCCAGGGTGCGGGGGAATAAATAAAAAACCCCGCGGACGAAAACCCGGTGCTGCGGCGTCGTACGGTCCAACAAGGATGAAATAAGTGAGAATGGATATCATACCTTGACTGTGAAGAGGAGTGGAGTGCTTTGGGAGCGGGCGGCGACAAAACGCAGGTACATGAACCAGGGAGGAGAAAAATCTACAGGGCCAGACCCGATAAAATCAGAGGGCGGGGGCTCTAGGGATGCGCGGATCGATGCCGGGAGGACCATACTAGAGCCGCCGTGGACAGCGGCCACAGCCAGGGGCGTACGGGCGCGGTGGGGAGCGAGCGGCGGGGCGTGGTGGTGGGCGGAAGCAAAGAATGATCAGGTTCACACGCTGTCGCGGCGGCCGACAAATTGCGGGCGACGAGCGGCAGAGCTCAGTTGATGGGCTGATGGGGTTGAAGCCTTGCCGAAACTCGCCCTGCGGCCACCGGAGCGCCGTGCCAGTAAAGCATGTGACCTTGGGGTAGGCCCGAAAAACTTCGCGAAGCACCCTTCGGGTGCACCCAGAATATTTCGCGAAGACCTAACTTAATGAGCTGCCAGAGGAAACCCAAGAATACGAAAATGAAGGCGTAGTCGTGGAACTTGATCGGGTGCCACAGAATTCGGAGGCAGACGATGCACCAAAGTGCCTCTGTTTGATCGTAAGCATACGCGTATGGGGCGGGTGTGCGGGGAGGGGATCGGGGTATCTGAAATTGGACATGTCGTCCTCGTATTTCTCGGTAGGGTCGACCCCTTCTGCGGCCCAGATGTCGACGCCGGTGTTCGCAATCATCCCCGCGCTGCTGCTGGACGAGGAGCAGCCGAACGGCGCGTTGTGTTCGATGCAAAACCCCTTTGGGCCCTTGAGCACAAACATCTTCTTGTGTGCTGGGAGTATCGGGCACATACAGTGGAATTTTTCGATATCCAGGACCATGGCTTGCGTGCCTGGGGGTGCGTTTGCGACTGCAATGGAGGACGTTGAGTATACGGTGTGCGAGAACGGGAACGAGGGGGGCGTGCAGAACCGTGTATACGTATGCGTGTATTCGTGGAACGAGTGTGCGAGTACGAGTAACCGAGGAACAGAGCGACATGCCCCCAGGTGCGCGGCGTGCGAATACGAGCACGAGGAGGAACGGGAAGAAATACTCACGATCTCTGCGACATGTGTGGCTGATCCAAATTTCGTCGGATACTTCTCTTTATCAATGTACACGTTCGTGGACAAAGTGTGTTTGTCGCCTTTCGAGAGGTGACGACAAAGCCGCAGCTTGTCGGGGAGGTCCGGGCTCTGAACTGACCGAGACGATCATGGGCGAGCACTGGAAGGGGCCGCCGAGTATCGTTTCCACCTCCTCTTGCATGAATGGGCCGCTCATCCTGCGGGCGAGGATCTCCTTGTCAAGATAGTTTTGCATGAAAGCGCTGTGTTTGCGCGACAGATGAATGGTTGGGGAAAATAACGGTCCGCTCCAGGTCCGGAAAATCGCCCATAGGGAAACCGTTGCGGAGGTTGCGTACAAGATCGGGGTAACGAGCCGTCAAGTCATGTTTATCTAGCATGTGTTCGAAGGTGTCGGCGTCGTAGGGTGTTGTGACCCTATTCAAGATTTCGTCGTGTTCTGGAAGTCGTAAAGGAATGGGTATAGATCTCAAGAAATCATCGACATCAGCTGGGGTCGGATCAACGGTTGGCAGTGAATGGTGCGGGTGTGGGCTTGCAACCCATTCGAAGGCATAGTGCGTTGCACTGCCACAGAATCCGCAGAGGTGCGCTCGGAGGGCGGGATCGTGTGTGCAAGCAGCGGCAGCCCCGCGCGCATTCCAAGCCCGACATAGTGCCTTGCCGGATTGAAGCGCGACGATGTCCCGGCCGCTGGCGCCGGCGTAGATTGGTGTATTGTCCGCGAAGGTGTTCACTGAGCAAGACGCATAGACGTGGCCCCGCTTACCGCAGAGTAGGCAGATGACGGTCGCGGGGTCACGCTCACTGCCACCGCCCCCCTGAAAGGGAGTGCCGCCGCAGCCTCCACCGCGTCCGTGACCACCGAAACCGCCTCCCCGCCCCCGCAGGCTGGGAGGAGCCGCCGGCATCTGTGCGCCTACGATTGGCGTCCAAGGAACGTGGGTGGGGGGCTGTGCGCTCGACCACCTCCTCTCCAACTCGGCCAGGCGCGTTGTCATAGCCACCTTGTCGAGTTCGCGCGCGTACAATTCCCTCTCGAAGGTGAAGGGGCGCGCCCAGTATTTTGTGCGCAGGGTAATGTCGGCGAGGAGAATGGCGGGGAAGTTGTCTTCGGCATCCTCTGTGTTGTCGAAGAACCCGAAATGTGCCTGCCAACGTTTGCTGGCCTTGGAGTCGGGGTCGCCAGAGATCTCCTCGATGAACGCGCAAAAGTTGTGCGTCGCCTCCTGCCACTGGCCGTGGTTCAAGGCGGATTCCTTGAGGTGATTCTCTTCAAAATGTGCCATGTCCATCACTGACTTCTGTTTTTTTCCTGGAGCCTCGGCGTTGAGTTTCTTCATAGCTAGCTGGGAGTACGAGGTGTTGATGTATTCGAGGTTGCGTGATGTGAAGCAGGAAAGGGGAATGTTGTCGTTGTTGCGGTAAAGCTCTCCCAGATAGTGGTGAAAGATGACGGGGAGACTCATACGCGGCTGGATAATGATCTCCTCCTGAATGCGCTTGGCCGGTCTTTCTGCCTCGAGGTCCGCTGTTCCGTGTTTATTGCCCAGCAGGATGCGCGTCAAGTTCTTCGTCGAGTTGGAGGTAAGCTTCTCCACAAGGTCCGAGACGCGTGAGGACGGGGAAAGAACCGCCTCATCGGGTACTGTGATCAGCGACTTGTCATCTGAAGGTGGATCTGGAAACTTCTCCGGGTCGTGCTCGTGCTCCACCCTCACCAGCCCCCTCATCACGTTCCTCTCCGTGATATCAGTGTTCTTCCTCACTTTTAAGTTCCGCGGAAGCTTTTGCAGTGCCCTGCTGATTCCTTCTAATCTGTGCGTTTGGCGTATTCTATCGGGGATTGGGTTTGTGGTGTGGTCTTCCATAAGAAATATACGTGAAGTGGAGATATAGCGAGAGAGGGTAAACGATGAAAGAAAAGGCGCAACGCGAATCAGGTGACGAGGGCGAGAGCAAAACGAGCGAGTGATGGGAACAGACCGGCATCACTCAAGCCCGATTCCCGCCAACCTTCCTTATCCTATGACAAGGCTGAGCCGCTCGTGCCTCGCGTCAGCCTTGTCTCGGAACATGGAGGTGAATGTACTCCCACTGCACTGGCTGTATGACCTCTTGATCAACCTCGAAGATGGCAAATCTCCGCCTTTCAGCCTGATGTACTGCCTTTCTCAGGAAGAATGCAATGCTCTCGCCAAATACCTTGACGAGAACCTCCGGAAAGGTTTTATTCAACGCTCTACATCCCCTGCAGCTGCGCCGATTCTCTTTGCCTACAAGAAGTCAGGTGATCTTCGACTTTGCATCGATTATTGCAGTTTGAATTCCATCACAAAGAAGAACTGTTATCCTTTACCTCTTATTGACGATCTCCTTGACAGGACTCAAGGTTGCAAGGTTTTTTCTGTTATTGATCTCAAGAATGCCTTCAACCTTGTCCGAATCAAGGATGGCAATGAATGGAAGACAGCCTTTCACACTCCGCTGGGCTTGTTTGAAACTCTTATCATGCCGTTTGGCCTTTCAAACACGCTGTCAACCTTCCAAGCTTTTATTATGGATATGCTACATGATTTCCTCAACATTTTCTGCATCATTATCTTGATGATATTCTGATTTTCTCTGGTCCCAGGAAGAACATGACAAGCACATCAAGAAAGTGCTCGACCGGCTTCAAGAAGCTTGTCTCTTCGCTAACCCGGAGAAGTGTGAGTTCGACCGGTCCGAGGTTGCTTACCTTGGTTATGTTATCAGTGCAGATGGTATTAAGATGGACCCCAAGAAGCTCGACTCTGTCTGTAACTGGCCAGAGCCTCATTCTGTCAAAGATGTTCAGTCCTTTTTGGGCTTTATGAATTTTTACCGCCGCTTCATTGACCATTATTCTTCCATTACCCTTCCACTGACTGCCCTTTGCAAGAAGGACATTGTTTTTTCGATTCTCCGACCTGGCATGCGACTCTTTCAATAAACTCAAGTCCACGCTCATCTCCGAACCCGTACTCCGCCTCGACCCAACTCGGCCTTGCACGCTTGCAACTGACGCCTCAGACTTTGTGCTTGCTGGTGTACTCCAGCAGCTGGATGATGATGGTGCTCTCCACCCTGTTGCATTTTATTCCCGCAAGTTTTCCCCAGCCGAAATCAATTAGGAGGTGTATGACAAGGAGCTCCTTGCTGTCGTGGATTCCTTCCGTGACATGCACACCTGGCTTATTGGCACGGCCCAACCCATGTCGGTAATTTCTGACCATAAAAATCTTGAGTATTTCATGTCTACTCAAGTTTTGAACTGCCATCAGGTCCACTGGTCTATGTTCCTCACAGAATTCAACTTCAAACTTGTGTGGGGTCTGGGCCACAAGAACGTCGCTGACGCTCCGCCGCGGCAGCCAGACTTCGTCCCTCAGAAGGGGGATGAGGCTCTTGAAGCGCAGTTCAAAACACTTCTCAAGCCTTACCACACCAAGTCTTTGTTCCCGGATCGCACTCTCCGGCCCTCAATTCTCCAATTCCTCTGTCCGCCTCCATTTCTGCCCTTACCACACTCTTAATTGACTTGTTCGAGCTCCTGCAGTGTTTCCAACGCGAGTGGGAAGCTGATCAGGAGTGGCACAAAGCTCTTGCACGAGGCAACCACGACTTTGTCACCGAGAACAGGATGGTATTTCACAAGGGGTGTCTCTTTGTTCCCAAACCCCTCCGAGCAGATGTTTTGCACTCACAGCATAATTCTATCATTGCAGGACATCCTGGCCGCACGTGTACCTTCCAAAATGTACAGTGTGATTATTCCTGACCCAGGATTTACACCCTATGTCTGCGGCTACGTGAAAGCTCGCAACATCTGTCCCTGGATGCACTCTGTGCGCCACCGTCCCTATGGTCCTCTCCAGCCCCTCGATATTCCGACTCGTCCCTGGCTCTCAATTTCTATGGATTTTATCAAACTTCTGGGCTCGCACAGCTACAACTCAATTTGGGTTGTTTGTGACTGTCTGACTCGTGCTGCCCATTTTATTCCTTGCAATGAGTTGATGAAAGCTCCTGAGCTCGCCTGGCTTTTCCTCAATTGGATTTTCCGCTACCATGGCCTGCCTGAGTCCATTATATCTGACCGCGGTGGAGTGTTCATTTCTCAATTTTGGTCAGAGCTCACCCGCCTTTTGCAAGTGGATGCGCACACCTCTACGGCCTACCACCCTCAAACAGATGGTCTTACCGAGCGTACCAACCAGACACTCGAGACTTACCTTCATGCCTTCGTCTCTTACCAACAAGATGATTGGGTTGATTACCTTCCTGTCGCGGAGTTCTCCTTCAACAATGCCAAGAATTCTTCGACCAAGCAGTCCCCATTCTTCGCCAACATGGGTTTCCATCCCACCTTTGAACCCCGACTCACAGAGACTGCTCCTGCGGCTGTTCCTGCTGCAGCTGACTTGGCTGCGTGACTCGAGTGCATCCATGCCGAGTTGCATGCTGAGTTAAAGCACGCACAGGAAGTTCAAGCCTGTGCTTACGGCTGCCACCACAATCCTTCCCCCAACCTCCAATCAGGCCAGCTGGTTTGGCTCCTTCGACGCAACATCAAAACTACTCGACCATCCGACAAACTGGATCACCACCGACTTGGTCCTTACCCAGTAGAACGCACTGTTGGAACTCATGCCTACAAGCTGTGCCTTCCTTCTTACCTTTTCTGTCTCCACCCTGTCTTTCATGTTTCACTTCTAGAACCCTACAATGACCCATCCAATTTCCACCTGCACTCCGATCCCCAGCCTTTTGAGCTGGCACCAGACAATGATCCCGTGACTCAGGTAGCTGCCATCCTCGATGCTTGCAAGACTGGTAGGTGATAAAAATATCTTGTTCGCTTCAATGGTGCCTCCGAGGATGAGGACACTTGGGTTCCTCTTTCCAACATCCCTCGTACTGCTGACGAGATGCTCAAGCGGTTCCACCGTCGTCACCTGTGAGCTCCTCGCCCTCAGCACGTCGTTTTGGATCAGACATACCTGGTGAATGATCCACCTTCTGATTCCGATTCTGCTGTTTCCCCTCCTACAGATCCTCTACCCCCAACCATTGCCGCTGTTCATACGGCCCACTCGCTGCACACCAACTCCTCCACCCATGCACGAGAACCTGTGCTTCAACTATGTCGCCCCCAACCATCACCACCACCTGCGCTGGACATGCTTCTCGCCCCACTGACTGCTATGACCCAGTCCGCATCCCCAAGACACGTGCACGCCGTTCTGCAAATATTTCCACGCTCATCCTTCCTCCGGCGCTAGAAGGGGGATAATGTAACAGCACTGGTCATCCCCGACTCCTCGCGTAACCCTCTCCGACATCAGAGGTATGTGAAGCACAGGGAATCGGCAGAAGTAGATATATTTATTCACGGACAATTATACACTCGGGGATTCAGTTACTATAGTATATTAAACCTGCCATGTAAATTCCCTACCTTTGTCTTCTCAACACCAGTTGCTTGCCTGTTTCACTCTCCTTGTTTAAGTTCTCTCCTCGTTTTCGCTCCCGGAACAACCCACACCATGACAGAGCCAGTCAAGAGTGTGGAGGCAGAAATTGCCATATATGGCATTCCGGCAGATGTCAAGTAGAAAATTCCCCATTCTTTGGCCTATTTTGAGTGACAAAATTGCAAAAAGTCACCGCCACCTATGTTGGAAATGTTCAGTTCACGATGTCATGAACATTTGGTCAAAATGCTACAGTAAACCCTCAGATAGAATTATTGCTGAGGGCCATATGCAAATTCTGAGGAGATAGTCTTCTAGCAATTTATTTCTAATATTGTTAGGCCTTGATTTCAGGTCAATACAGCCATATCTGAGTTCGTGGTAGAGTTGATATGCAAAGTGGCTGAATCGGGAATGAAATTGAAATCAGTTTCTGCCGGGCAGCTCTTTTTTTCGCGCCTCCTTTGTGTCGACCACCTTGCCCAATTGAGCCAGAACACTGATGGGATGTTTACTGGACAACGGAAGCAGATTTTGGGGTTCATTTTTGCTGAGAGAGTGTCTGGAAATATGCCTCTGCATCTATCAAGCCCGGAATTCGACGGCAATGTATTTGGGTTAGTGGAAATTTATGGGAGATGTTGCGACTCTAAGTCTTGATATTACATGGGAACAATGGAGCCTTGGGTAGAACTGAATTTCCAGGCCTCAGCGGTAGCATCTAATGAACAGAACATCAGTTTGCAGCAGAGTTATTCGACTTCAAATGGAGGAGGAATTCATCAATGAACACATGCCCTATTTTTGCCTCTTTCCGAGAATCACCGGGAGGTTTGTTCCGAACTCAAAGGTCATAGTGCTATTGGCCGCAAGAGGAAGCACATGAATTTCGACCATAAGTTGACTCAAAGCAGTATCATTGCACAAAAAGGAACACAAAGGAAAGCCCACTCTTTCTGCCCCCGCTACCGCACCGCACCCGTCTATAAAACAGCAGATACGCACACCGCGAGTCGCCCTCCGGCGCGCCAAACACATCCAAGGGCCGCAGGTCGCTCACGAGCTCGTTGTCGATGCGCACCCAGCCCCTCGCGCTCGCTGCCGGTGCCCGTAGCACTGCCGGGGACCGTGTGGGGCGGATCACATCCAGCATGTAGTGCCCCCCGGACGCAGAGACGCCGTGGTGGTACACCACTGTACATGTCGTCAGTGTGCTGCGCGGAGGATTAAGAGAGGCATGTACCCCCGAAGAGCTTATACCGCACGGGCTGCTTGCGCGCTGTCGGCACCAGCACATCTACATACCACACACATCAGCGTTGATCCTAAGTGGAGGAGACGTACCATTCCCGACCTCGAGCTCCGGCCCGAACGCGACGCGCTTCCCGACCTTCACGACGCCACCTACCGCCATGTCGCAGCAGAACCGCTTGACGTGCAGGATGAGGATGGGCGGCAGCGCGTCAATGAGTATTTGCTGCGAGGCGTCGACGACAATGCCAGGGTGCGAGGGGTGGCTCATCTGCACGGTTTGAGGGTCGAGATGAGCGCCAGGGCGTCGGCGATGGTGTGGATGCCATCATGCTGAGGTACAGTCAGTATTGAATGAGAAAGGAGGGGCATGAAGGAGGGAGGAGGTACGGATACGAAGTATGGAACGCGGAGAAAGAACAGGCCTCCACAGAAAGACACGAGTGAAAGGGCAGCGCACCTGAATATCAAGTCTTAACGAGCGCCAATCCTCCACAATCACCGAGTCCTTCTGCCCCGGCGCCCGCAGCGTCGAGCGGAACCGGCCGCCAAATATCCGCGTAATGGGCGATTCGGCCGATTTGATCTACGTTCGGTCAGTATGGAGAAGGGGGCGAGGGAAAGCGAGAAAAGAGACCCACCGTCCTCGTCACAACCGTGCGGTTCTTCCGCCCCACCTCGAGCCACCCGTCCTCCGTCTCGGGCGGCGCCTCCTCCTCGCGCTCCTCCACCACCACGCGCCCCCTCCCGTCGGCGCTGGGGGTAGCGGTTGCCCTCTTCGACGCCCGAAGCAGGCGAGAGGCCGGCGGCGACCGCCAACAACTCCTCCTCGAGCGTATCGAGGAAGAACCCAAGGAACTCCTCCGCGTCTTCCTGATGGCCGCCCTACAAGTTTGGCGTCGCTCGTATCAGTATGTGTCCCAGATTCATGAGAAGGGTAAAGAGACGCACCGCATCCCATCGAATCGCTTCTTCCCCTTGAGCGCGTCGTACACATGCGTCGGTATGAACGCCTTCGGCTCCGCCGGCGACACCTTCCCCTTGCCCTTCCCGCCCGCACCGCCACTCACAGGCTTCTTCGCGCTAGCGTTTACGATAAACTCGCGCATGAACACCCCCGTCGCGCACACGAGCGGCGCTGGTCCCAACACTCCTCCCCCTCCTCCCCCATCGTCCTGCGCCCCGCTCGGATTCGTGTTAACCCCCCCCCCCGCGCCCGTGCCTGCGACGTCGAACTCTGCCTCGCCCAACAGTGCGTGCAGGCGCGCAAAGAGGCTCGAAAACGGCGCGCAATACACGAGCACCTGCAGCACTGCGTTCGCGAAACACATGTTGCCTGTGTTGACGAGCCCGCGGAGCGTGACGCGTTCCTCTCTCGTTTTCTCCGACGTCGCGGGAGGCGTAAGGAAGCGGAACTTGCATCCGCGAAAGACTTGGGCGCAGCAGCGGTAGCGTCGGCAGCCGGCGGCGCGCTGAGCAGCGCACGGAGCGCCGCGTGGTTCTTCCTCACCGACTCTGCAGCCCCCGACCCGGCTCCTGCAGCGGGGGTGGAGAACCCGACCATAAAAGAGGTCGGGAGGCCGCCCGGTTTTTGCTTTCTGTTTTGGGTGCCTGCGGCGGCGGCGGTACTGGCGGCAGGGGGGTCGGGGGGCCGAAGGAGGGAGGCCTATGATTTGTTTGGGTGGGGGTGCGGCGGGCACAGCGGGTTGGGGCTCCGCGGCATCCGGCGACGTGGAGGTGGATGCAGCGGGGGCGGGGGCGGGCCCGGCGGCCTTCGAAACAGAAGCAGATACAGACGAAAGCGTCAACCCCGGCACCGTCGTCGCCGTCGTCACAGGCGTCCCCGTCGCGCGCGTGTCGGTGTAGTCCGTACTGCTCGACGGCGTGTCTGTGTCGGCGTCTGCGTCTGCAGCAGTGTCTTCCAGCTCGGGCACCTCCGCATCCTCCCCACCCTCTTCTACCCTTCCGTCTCCCAAGATGTTCACCACTCCCACCCCAACCTCTCCCACTTTCCCGCTCCCCCGCTCCACTGGCACAGGTGGGGGCGACGGCAGCGGCCCACCCGCTCTTGCGGACACCACGACGTCCGGCGGCGGCTGCGCCCGCGGGGAGATGATCACGCCCGGCGCGTGTGCGGGTTCGCGTGGGCGGCGGGACCAGATCGCCCAGCTGCCGCTGCCGCTGCCCGTCGGCTTGTGCTCGGTGACTAAGTGGGAGGGTGCAGATGGGGATGACGGAGGAAGGGTGGAGGAGGATGATGGATGTAACACGCCGTGGGCGGGGAAACGGATGTCGAGGCGGAGGCGCTGAACTGCCCGTATCCGTACCGTGATGGCTCGGGGGAGGGAGGGGGCGGGGTGGATATAGGGTCTGTGATGATAACGATGGAGTCAGTACAGTGACACAGTAGAGAAGAGGATGTAGAATGATGAAAATGGGACGAATAGGTTGTCGAGCCCCGAGTTCGGCCTTCGGTGCACGTCGCGTCGAGCCATGTGCGCTAGACATGAATAGTCGCCAGAAAGACGGATGGAGAAAAGTGGACGGTGACATTTTTTCACTCGCCCAACCCATGAACAGGCAACCTGCGCACTGTCCACCTTTTCCACAATCGTCGCCCACGCCCTCCCGCGTTCACAACAGCACCGCGAGATACGCGATGCAGGTACCACCTACACACGCACGACTCGCTCTCGCACCGGTACAAGTACCTCGACATTATGGTCGCTGTCGCCGCTACATGCGTCCCGGGCGCCATCCATCACAGCACACAGCACACAGCCGCTCCAGCCTCGCCCTTGATGCGTCCCCCACACCATCCACCGCTTCCACACACTCCTTAAGGCGATCGAGCTGAGCACGAACGGCGCGGCGGTCTAGGCTCTGGGCTCCCAGCATTGTAAACACAGCGACCCATCCAAAGGATCCTCGTACACACCCGCCCAGTGAGCTCAAGGCGCAACGTGCCATGCCCGCGACGACCCCCCACCCCGGTGCTGCTGTACCCTCCCCGCCTCAGTGCCCCGCGCCTCGGCGTACAGCATCTGCATCCCCGCCAGCACCACGCGCACGACCGCTCTCCACCTCGGTACAGCATCTGACCGGCACCAACGCCCACAGTGACCGCTCCACAGACGCAATCAAATCCGACTTCCGAATGCACCCCGACCCAAATCGATCGCGCCCCGACTCCCGACTGGAGCAAGTCCAAGGGCTTCGACAAGGTGGAAAGAAAAACGACGATCCGGTAGGATGCCCGTACAAGAAAGAAGAACGAAACCAAAAGCGAAAACCAAAGTAGGAGGAGGAAACGCAAATGCACCTGGCTGCAAAGCAGACGCGGATGCGGATACGGATGTGGGTACAGTGTCTGGAAACGAGGAGGATGTGGTCAGTCTCGCAGTTAGGATATGTGGAAGGGACGATGTGTAGGCGTAGACAAAGATGGAATGAAAGTGGAGAGTGATTATACAGCCAGCTTCGCCGCATGCGAAATCTCGTAGCAGTACATGCACTGCGGCGACGAGGCAGTCGAAGATTCCGCATCCTCGTTCCCGTGGCTCATCATGACGAGAAAATAGGCGCAACATTCCTCGCACTGCACGGGGCGCCAGCGCGTGTTCGCGCGCGCACAACGCGATATCAGTAGAATGAGAACGAGAGCAAAGAAAACAGCGCGAAGTCAGATGGCCGGATAGGGCGAGCCAAAGGAAGAGAAGCGGAAACGGAAGCGGAAACCCCGCGCACCAGCGGCGAACGCGAGTGCGCTTCAGCAGACGACAACTTTTGTCGACGTCGGAGTCACCGCTCCCACCGTCTATCAACCACGCACCCCGTCTTTATGTCGACCGCTTCCGACTCCCTCACTCCAGCAGACGTGTACATCCAGTCGCGAGATCTCGCGCTTCGATGCAGCCCTCGACGCACCACGCGGCATCCTTCGGTGCACCTCGGGCACGCCGCTCGCCGCGTCCCCGAGCCGGCCAAGTACTGCCAGGCAGCACACGGTATGCGACGCCGAGTCTCACTCTGCAACTCCACTCGGCGAACTCCGCATCGGTGCACCTCGCACTCCGCTGCACCGTGCAGCACTGCCATACGTCACTGGCGCCCCCGACGATGATTGACCCCGCAACTCAAGACTTTCCCTTCCCCTTCAGTCCTCCTCCAAACAGAAGAACCCACGAAAAAGCGAAACGAAAGATAACAAACTGTCAACACACCTGACTGCAGCTCCTCTCTGGCGTCCGCTTCTCCTCCTTGCTCTCGCGGTAGTGAGGTATTTTGAGTTTGTCCCTCGTTTTGCTCCTGCTCTTGCGACACTAGCCCCACGCGCGGCGATCCCAGCACCAGCGGCGACGGCAGCAGATCCGGTTTTGAGAGTGGGGAGAGCTGGTGCGGTGGCTGCTGTTGTGGCTACTGTGGAGGCTGGCTCCATGCACCCTGCGGCGGTGGCGCGTACATGACGGGGGTAGGGCGCGTACGCGTGTTGTGGTGCGGGGTACTCCGGCGCGTTCGGGGCTGGTGCGTAGGGCGGTTGTGGCTGCCAGGGGTAGGAATGGGACGGGGCCGGTAGTTGCTGTTTACGTGCGGCGCGTACGGCCTCACCCTCTACCCGGATGTGATTGGGGATGCAAATTCAAGGCGGCGGGTTGAAGAGAGCAGCGGCGACGACATCTCCGGGCCCGTTGTATTGCTGCTGAGGCGGGGTATGGCTATACTTAGTCGTGAGGGCGTAGACATTGTTATTGTGATATTCCGAATCCGCGGCGTAGGCTTGCAGCTGCTGCTCGAAGGTTGCTCGAAGGTGACTGATCTACTAGTAACACCGTCACGCTCTTCCTGATTCAAACATTCAAAACAAAGTTTCAACCACGACATATAGAAAATAACGAAAAAGGCCAACTCCTAATAAGCAGTTCAAACTCCAAATTTCAAAGGAAGGTAAGCTCCGTAGTACTGACTATGTAGATAATCTGGGAGAAACATTACGGTCACATGGCTTCATATGTCTACGCGTCCTTTCGCGTTTATGGATTCTGAGACGTGTTTTTCTTCGACTAACTGGTTGAGTTTGTTAGCAATTACACACCTTGGTTCGATGTTGTCATTCCCGCCGTATCCAGCCCCGCGACTTCAAACGCCAGAACCGACCATAACAATCTCAAGCTCGCCGATTTTGGCCTGGCGAGGCCCAAATTCCTCTTGCAACTGATGCCACTTCAAATTTCAGGACGGCTACTCTGTCTCAATTAAATGGGACTCGCTCACATTCCCTCTATACCTTTTTTTTTTTTTTTTTGCTTCTTTCATTCGGCCGCTCGGCGAACTGACTAGCAAATCGGTGCCCCAGTACTCGAAACTCCCGGGTGAAAGCCCAGGACTCCTGCCATTTCGAACATGGTTCCGGATTATGTGTGCTTTTCAACGCCCCATTCAACGGCCGTTCCGCCCTTTCGCAGAATTCCACTGTTCTGACTTTGTCCTTTCTCGATTTCGGGGTTCTCGCGATCAACGCATTATGCATTCTGTCTTCAAGTTGACCATGACCTACTGTACGCATATAAATCAACTTAAAAGTTAAAACCCTCTTTCGCGATCCGAAATTTCGATAACATCCGGATCGCCCATTCTTGACTCTTGAACTCATGCGATTCAGCGTGAGTCCTGACGTTCTGGGTGGCACAGAAGTGATGTCAGACACTGGATGGAGTCCCACAATTGTTCAGCCAACAGTATAATGAGACAAGAGCAAGGCGGTTGGTGCCAAATCCAACATCTCTCGTACTCGTACTCGGATATCGCGATCGACGCTGCATTATATGCGAGCACTGAGAAAGTTCTGTTTGGTACTTAGTGACCAAAACTGTCAAGGCGAACATTGAGTTTCTGGCCAAACGCGTCTGTGTTGGACTCGGAGGCATGGTGGAGTGTGCTGAGCTCCTCCACGATTAGCTGGAGCCCGAGTCCAAGTTCGTATCCAGTGGAAGTGAAATCGAGAAGAAAAAAAGGGAGGGCGGGAGGAACGGCAAGTGCGAAGGAAGGAAGGAATGAAGAGGGGGTGGCGGGGGAAAGAAGAAACGAAACGCGGAGGAAGGGGGATGAGACGGGAATGACAGCGTTCGGAAGAGGAGGAAGAAAAAAGACGAGAGGAGAAGGGGAGAAAGATACAGAAAGAGAAGATACAGAAGGAAGGGAGAGGACGACGGGAAAAGGTAGGCGAAGCGTGGAGGGGATGGGGAAGATGAAAGAAAAGCGGGGAGCACGGAGGAGGGAGGAGGTAGAGAACGAGGTGTTGGATGGGTAGGTAGAAATACACCCACCAGCATATCTCCCATTCCAGTTTGTGTTCACACGGCTCCCACTCTTTGTACTGCTGGAGCGTGGCGTTGCAGCGGAGAAATGCCGCTCGGAGCGCGTGGGCGCACTATACGGACTCGGTGGGCCGTCGTAGTCCGAGCTGAGGGAGGCCGGCCACAATTGAAAAATGATAAACAATATAAGTAGAAGAAAAATATCACGCTATCTCAAACTTCACGGTGTACGGGCGCCGAACGGTGGTCTTCGATTCCGATATTGGTACGGGGTGAGGGTAAGGCTGAAAGGCTGGAAAAAGATCGGTAAAAACGGCGTTGAAAAGATCGAAGGAGAAACCGTCGAGTCTTCCTCAGTATATATAGAGATCGCATGTAGCGCAATTGCGAAAATTTTCAACCCAAGCATGTTTTGATCGCGCTCGGACATATGCGTCCTGCGTCCTGGGCTCCCTAGTGTCGATCCATCCAAGCCATCCCCGCCCCCAGAGCTCCAATCCCGCGACGTGCAGCCTGCACGCGCACCGCAGCATCCGCACGTCACCGACACCGCGCAAGTACTGCCGCCAATCCCATCCCCACAAGCCACAAGAACGAGGGAAAAACGGTACAAAAGAAGAACGTAAATGAAACCACAAAATGAAGCGCGAACGAAAGGGGGGAAAATGCAAACGTACCTGGCTGCAACGCGATAGACGTAGAGGTAGATGCAGATACGGGGACGGATGTGGGGACGGATGTGGGGACAGCGTCTGGAAAACGAGGAGGAGGATAGTCAGTATCGTCGTTAGGGTATGAGAACCCACACTCACACTCCAATCACTCTCGCTCTCGCTGCTGTGCCGGTTTGGCGCGGACGTCGTGGTCAGCAGCTCATGCCCCGGACCGCCCTGGACCCACACCCGCGCGCCGCGCTCTCATGCAAGTAGATGAGTCCCACCCGACCCCGCATTCGCACTGCTGCACCGCGCGCTGCCTCTGCCTCAGCGACGCGCTCGCCACACGCCACGTGCTCCGGACCGCCCACCGACGGTGACGTCCGCGTCGGATCCACATCCCACCCATCCACATCCGAATGTAAATGCAAATGCGATTCACCCCCGCCGCTCCCGCTCCTGAGAACCTCCACCCGCAGGCGAGACCCGACCAGAGCCGCCGGCGTCGACGTCCAAACACATGCCTCCTCTTCCCTCCAAAGAAAGAAGACAAAGACCGAAACGGAAAGAGGATCAAAAGAGGGTCCGAGGAACGCACTGGACTCAAGCTCCTCCCTAGTCCTCGTCCTCGTATCCGTGTCCACTCCGGCATCTGCTACGTCCTGCGGCGCTGTATTTCGGTCCGCCCCATTCTCATTTTGCATTTTCGTTTTGATTTTGGTCTTGCTCTGGCTCTCGCGGCCCCGGAGATAGTGGGTACGTATACACCGGCCCCACACACGGCGATCCCGGGGCCAGCGGCAACAGGAGCGGCAGGTCCTGTTTCGGGAGTGGGGAAAGCCGGTGCCGGTGCTGTTGCGGCTGGCTCCACGCACCTTGTGGCGGCGCGTACATGACCGGCGGTGCTGTGTGTAAGGCTGGGGTTGTAGCTGGGGGTAGGAATGGGATGGGAGCGGGAGCAGACGGTAGCATGGGGCGCGTATGCCTGCGCCTGTGGGTGGCCGCCCGCCCTCGAGGTGGTTGCGCGGCGGGATTGAGATGGTACCCTGCCCTGCCAGCCGCGCGCGCATTCGACCTCCCCAGCCCAGCCCCGCGTTGCATTGACGCCCATGCCGAGGCGCGCTATAGCCGTATGAATTGTATCCTGCGGCAGAGGGCCCGGGGCATAGAGGTTGCTGTATTCCGCGCCGTAATTCTGTGATGTGTGGTGGCACCGTGGCAGCAGCTGCTGCTCGATGCAATACCTTGGCCCCGCCTGCTGGTAGTGGCCTTATTCCGGCCTGTTCCTGTGTAATTCTAGATTCAATCGACGTATCCCTGCGGCGAGACTGAGCACGAACGGTTTCGAATCCGGTTCACCGGAGACGCGTCAGGCCAGTTTCCCCGAAGACTACAACATAAAGTCCAGCTGATTAGAGCCCAGAGTTGAGAGAAGGGAGTCTAAGCAAGAGCAGAGTCCGAGACCATTGCGCGGTAGACCAAAGGCGAGGACAGAAATCGAGAATCCGGTAAGAAGAATCGAGAGCGGGATCGGAAAAGCCGCTTTCGAGGCACGGCGGGGCGGGCATGGGGTCAAGCGTCGAGGATCGTGGCAGGCCTGATCGCCGCGGCAACGACGGACGATGGCGTCATGCAGTACCAAATAAACGCGTCGGGGTAAAGGCGCAGTGGGGCGGGAGGGCGGGAGGGCAACCTCGGGGAGTCGGAATTATCGGGCAGACTCCGTCAGGAACGGTGGGGCGCGTGGTTGAGGAAATTTGAACCGTCGCACACCGCAAATAGTAATATTTCCTATAGGTTGGAAAGTGTAACGGAAAATATCAGTTTCAAAGTGGTAGGAAAGGTGGAAGGATATTACCTATTTTCTAATCTCGAAAAGGCAAGCGGAAAGGACCATTTTCCGACATCATTTCACAACCACCGGAAACAATAAGATTCATCTTATTGTGAAAGGCGAGCTGAAAGTAAATCTTTCCGCTCGTTTATCACATAAGCTGAATCTTATTGTTTCTGCGTGAGCAGAAAGCCGTGCCGAAACTGGCCTTTTCAGGCCGATATTCGGCCGAGCTAAAACAATAACAATCCGCTGGTGCGGAAAAGTCTGCGGAAAGAGCCAGTTTCAGCATGACCCCGGGGTCGACCCGCAGGTCAACCCGCGGGTTGACCCGTTAACCTTGACCCGCTAACCCTGGGGTCGACCCTCGAAGATACGAAAGAAAAAAAAAATTCATTCGGTGCTCAAGACAGATGTAGAAATACGCCTTGCTACGTAGGAAGTAATATCAAAAGCGAGGAGTAAATAGTAGAGAATGGAGCATGTAAGCTATGGTGAATGGTGCGCACTCTTAATATGCGCACTCTTAATACTGTACGCGAGTCGGAGCGGGTACAGGCACCGCGCACAGCCGAGCCTCTTTCGTCGCACTGCCGAGGGTTCGAGCGTGGGAGCTGGTCAGTCTTCTCGAGGATCTGCCGGCCGTCAGACACGCAGCGGGTGGGGATGCGGCACCGTTTTGCACCCACGCGGGGGCGCTGTTAATTATAACGGCAGCAGCTGCGGCCGCGCCTAGACGTACACCGCGCGCATTGGACGCACCAGTCCCCGCTCGCGGGACTGTACCTGCTCCCGCTCCCGCTCCCGCTCGCCTCACCTCGCCACAGCCTATGCCATGTCTCCACCCCGCTCGACAAATATCTTTGCTCCTCCTCTGCGTACCCCGCGCAAAGACACACGCTGGAAGTACTCCCTCTCGCGGCACGGCGTTCACCAGCCCCTCACATCCCGTCTCCATCTCCCACAACAAGAAAACCACGAGAAGGAGGAGCCTGAGGTAAGTAGACGCGCCGATGACGTCATCGCATGCGCTGGCGACAAGACGCGGTCGAATGCAGCATGGAGGGGCGGGGAGCCGCATGCGGGAGCGAGGAAGGCAAGCGAGCGGTGGGGGGGGACGATGGCGGTCTGGGGCGTGCGTCAGCGAGGAGAAAAGAGGGAGAGAAGGGTAGACGTCGTGCTCAGCACTGAGCCTCCACACAGGGCGGTGGAAAGAGGCGCTTCGTGGGAGGCGTCGTCGAAGAGGAGGGAGAACTCTGAGAAGGGGTAGGGACCCACACCCGCTCCTCCTCCTTGGCCGCCAGGTCTACAAGCAGTGGAGGATGAGATGATGTCTGAGAAGAAGATCCGCAACGCACGTTCTAGCAAATCATATAGGGATATCATATGCGCCTCTGTCGCGTTCAATAGCTCCCCGTAGCCTACGGCTGGAAGGAACTCGAGCAGGAGCGTGCGGCTTAGCACCGCGCGTAAATCGCCCTCGTCCCCATCCCCACCATCAACAACGGCCATCCGGTGCGCAACGCGCACGAGCGACCGCGTCCCGAGCTTGCGGTTCTTCTGCACGCTGTCCTCGGACATACTCGCCCGGTAGTGCTCCGCGAACGCAAGCATCCGCTTCACAGCGCGCGGGGCGCATCCGGTGGCAAGAAGTATTGCTTCTTCCTCCACGCGCCCCATAGGCTGCGCGGGCACTGGGAAGAACATGTTCGCATGCTCGGCGGAGAGCCAGTCCTTGAGCGGGAGGGATTTGGACGCGGTTGCGATGAGGCGGAAGGAGGGGTGCGCGAGGGAGAGAGTGCTCGCGCCGGAGTCGATCTGCGAAACGAGAACGAGGGGCATCAGTGTCGGTGTGGGTGAGGAGAGGTGAAGGGAAAACAGAAGAGGAAGGGGACAAACCTCCGTGGGAGTAGCCTTGCCGACGATACGCTTCCCGGCCCACAGCTCCGTCTCACGATCCTGCACCAACCGCGCGAGCGCACCCGCCGTCGGGCCGATAACGTCCAGTCCCGAGAGGTGCACGAGCTTCCCCGCCCACGCCGCCTCGATGATCACGCTACACCACAAATTGAAACAAGTCAGCACTCGCTCGCCTCAAGTAGGATAACTGCGAAGGCGCGTGCGTACCTAGGCTCCCACGCAGTCGCCCCACCATCTAGAATGCGGCGGCGCATGAACAGTTCCCGCCCGCCGAGTTCCTTGTACATGTGCACCGCTTCCGCGTTGCTCCCAGTGTACCCAAGAATCTCCCCGAACACACGCACGAGCGTGCTGGTGCTGCTGCTGGCAGTCGCGGGCGCAGCAGGCGGCACAAGCGACACGTCCCAGCCCAGAGCGTGTGCCTGGACCAGTGCCGTGAGCAGACCGACGAAGCGCGGCGAGGGGGTGAATGGCGGCGAGAGTATACTGATGTCTGCGCTGAAGGAGAGGAGGAGGATGAGGAGAAAGGAAACGGTCGCAGCGGTGCAGGGCCAGCGGGGATGGCGAGCGACACGTCCGGGAGGGATCCGGATGGGTGCGTGAAGACGGCGGTAGCGCTGGTGGGTGTTACGCGTGCGATGCTCGCGAGACTGTATCCAAGCAGGCCCGCGCCCTGTCCGTCCTCGTCGTCAGGCGAGACTGGGCTCCCCAGCGCTCCGAGCCCCGTCTCTTCCGTCTGGCGGCTAAGAATCGCCCAGGCCTGCATTGGTGCGTAGACGAGTGCGGGATTGAGCACCACCATCAGGCGCCCGAGCTGAGAAGAGGAGAGTGCGTCTGCGTCCGGTGGCGGGAAAGCTGTTGCGAGGACGCGCAGCTTCTGAAGGGCAGTCTGCGGGAAGGGCGGGAGCGCGCTCTTGGATACGGCGGAGAGGGCGTCGCGCGCCTCGGATGCGTACTGCGTCGAGAGCACCAGCTCGCGGAGGCGTGATTCGAGCTCTGTTTCTGGTACGCTCGGAGGAGAGCACAGGGCGAGGAACGCGCCGACGGGATCAACGAAACACGCCTGGAAGCGGCTGCGGAACGGCGGGTCGAGGGGGTGGCCCGGGAACGGCGGGACGGGCGCGGCGATGGCGACGACGCGGAAGTTCTTGTGCGCTGGGATGAAGAGGTTCCCGCTGTCGTCTGTTGAGGCGGCGGGTGCGCAGAACGGCGCGGCGCGGCGATGTGCTTGAGGAGGCGCACGGCGAGCGCGGGCGGGGCGTGTAGATGTGTGAGGCACAGGAGGAAGGGCTGCGGGTCTGATCACTTCTGTGAATGCGGGACGTCGCCGCCGGGGGTGTCGTCGTCGCCAAAGCCGGAGTCTCGATGTCGTCGATGGTAAGTGTGAGAGCACAGCCACTCCCCGGAAAGGTCATCGTATTTGCAGACGGGATTCAGCGGATATCGAACACATTCGGTGGACTCGACGCCAACGACGATCGGTGGCCTGCGCCGCCATCGCGCCCTCCGTCATCCACAACAACTACCACCATCTTGTCGACCACCATCACTTTGTGAGCAAAGGGGCGTTCATCGCTCCTCTGCTTCAGCAAACTGCCTTGAATCCCACCCATCCTCGACGCTGGGGCTCTCCCCTCACTGATTCTACGTGTTTATCACCTCCTCGCAATCCTCCCATCTTCCCCGCTCACAATGACCCGCCAATGCCGTAACCCGCCGGCAAAGAGGCGGAAACGTACCCGTACGCGAGCACAAGAGCGCGAGCTGGCAAGAATGTAGGTTTTTCCTTGCTCTATATTCTTGCTGAAATTTCTCATGCGAATGCAGCCGCCGACTCGACCCCCGCGGACCAAATCTGCGCGCTCCTCGCCATAAAAGACGACCGCCTCCGCTATCTTCGAGAAGGGCCGGGGTCCGTCTATTTCACCGGGCAGCGCGACGATCGCGGGGAACTAATCGTGAAGTGGGGGGAGACCTCTTGCCTGTCTCGCAGGCAGCTCGAGTACGAGGAGTGCGGGGGCGCGGGGCAAACACAGATGTGGTTCGTGGCGTTCGAGGTGCAGCGGCGTCTCCTCGCTGGTGAGTTATTCTTTTTCGATTTTTATTCTTTCGCGTCAATCAAGTCTTGCTAGAGCGCGTTATACGGCTGGGGCTGATTGGACAAGGATATGGGCGGGTCCGATTCGAGGAGCCGTGCTCGTGCGGCACCAGCCACCGCGAATATCACTGGATGCGCCTGGGAGGCTCCCTTGAGGAGATAGAGACGATTGCGCGCGAGAGTTTGGCGATAATCGGGGAGCCTACGGTCATACGGTGAGTTTTCTCTTTCCTTGATTTTTTCCACAACGAACCTAACATTTGAAAGGAAAAACCTTCGTCCCCGAAGGCGGTGTGCGCGGTACTCGGCGGGCTTGCTCAGATTCAGACGGCGCTGAGGCTCTCGTTTACATTTCTATTTTCTTGGACCCGTGACTTGGTTTCAAGTCCAATATAATGTGCTGTAGAGAAATTAGCTGTAGCATATATTGTAAATTAGATTCGCGTACCACTCTTGCTTGTAGATTACTTCAAATGCCTATCTGGCAGTATTCGATGGAATAACAATATGTTCTGCGACATTAAACACCGAGACCCGCCGGGGGACGATGCTTCCACCATCCAGCGAGAACATCCCGGAAGTGCTAAGGCACACCGCGTCCCAATTTCGAGGAAGGAGGCTATTGCGATGGCAAGACGGATCGCTAAAAAGGGGATTGTGGCTGTGCAGATGGAGGTCGAGAGTGCAGAGTTTCTAGCACATAGAAAAAGCCAGACAGGGACACCGGAGCAAAGGCAAGCGCCCATCGCGAGTGTGAGATACGACGCCGAGGGGTTCTCTGCTCCCAGAAGAAATGCGCGCCCGAAAGAATGGGCCAGGTCAGGGAGGAAGCGGGAGTGCAATGCAGCTGCCCTGCTATGGTATTGTTCCTTCAACCGCAGATGCGGGTCTACCCTGGTCTGTCTGGCACGCGCATGTAGCCATCGACTACAAACTGGAGTCGATCGACTCGCCCTGAGTGGAATTCTCAGCGGATGACGTTTTTGAGAGTTACGCCAGACATACCTTAGTCTCCGTAACTTGGAAATATAAAGAGTGGATAGAGGGGGAGGGAGCCCTCTCCCCTGGATGGCATTCGAGCTCCTGGAAGACTCCAATTGAGGATCTGAGAAAGCGAGGTTGCCGACGCGGGTCGTCGACGAAGCAACGAGACCTCCCAACCAGTCTGCGTCACAGTGAGTCGTAGATGGGGGTGGACTCGGGTCGTGCATGGGTGATACGGCGATGCACTTTACAGCATGAAATCAGCATTAATGTAGACTAAAACAATAAGAACGAGATGCAGACCTTGCAGGTGAGGATTGTTGCTCACAGCACGCTCTCACAGAGGCGGCGCATGTTCTGTTCCTTCATCTCGAAGACAGGTACAGACATAGTTCTCGTACACGCCATGGGGGCACACAGAAACGCGTCTTATCACGCTTTCCCGCCGCCCTGCCTCCCCTGCGGATCGAAACGAGAAAGATGTCGAATATGGACCGTCGAGACGATCATACGTCGGTGAGATATCACCCAGATATTGGCCTTCCAGCCTGTGTACAGGATCAAGAAGAGATTGAGCAAGTTTTCAGCAGATTACCTTGCAGGAACTGTCCGGCAAACCGATCTCCTTCGCGAAGCTTTTAGAGCTTGGTCGGCACTCTGTCATTGCCAATACGCGACGGCCAAGCGTTATATACCTGGTCGCCAGAGTTCGGCGCAATCTACGGCACAGGCGATGAACACCTGGTCGCAATCCTTGGGGAACCTGACCGGCAAAACAACCACCTTCACAAGCTTTTGAAGCTTGATCGACACCCGGACATCGCTAGTACACGACGGCCAAGCGCTATACACCTGGCCGTCAGAGTTCGGCGCAATCCACGGCACAGGCGATGAACACCTGGTCATGGTCGTGGCGCTGGGGAAGTGAGGTCACATTTGTGACACACTCTGAATCTAGTCACGCGCTGGGTCGTCGACCCTAGCCAGTCCAAGACCATTAATATTCTAAGACAAACACTGAGGAATTTGAGTTTGAATGCTATTGATTTTTCGAGATATCACATCAAGATGAATAATGTACATGTATCATACATAATGAGCATCCAAAAACTACGCAGAGAGGAGCGAAAGAACTGCGGCCGCTGATATCCGCTCGTGTGCCGCCAAACATTCCTTAACCCTCTTGTCGTACTTCAGTCCGTGCTTCCACTTCCTGGGATTCAGCAAAATAGCGTCGCCTCGTGCCATCTGCGCAACTCGGTTTTGGTACCATTCTTCACAATGCGGCGTCCACCAACCCGGGTATAAATTGCCTGACGCCCAAGCGTTTGGTTTGGGCCACCACGAAAGGTGGGACATCTGCTCGGCGTTGGCACCAGAATCAAATTCACCTAAGGTTGGGGTGAGTAAGGGTTAGGCTCGAGATGACCTCCACCTACCAGTTCCGACATGGTACACGCCACAGAGAATACCGATTTCGCGGTCAGTGAGGCTGTCATACCAGTATGCATAACTCGATTCCTGATCCCACAAACACACGCCTGTCTCGTAAACATTTTCGCTTGGGCCATGGAGAAGGTTATCTTCGGACACCTGCGACCGCGCCAGCCGGGCAATCACCCCCGCCATACTGCAGTGCAACGGAACCTCTGCTCGTATGCAAAAGAGAGTTCCGCTGGACAAAGTACGCATGGTAGTCGTGATTGTCTGCCTTGTAGCCAGGGGCGCGATATCCGAGACCCGCTCTCACGTCGAAGCGCGCGTTGAGTCTGGCCTGCCGAATGGAAGAGGCCGTGGGCTGGGTCGTGTGCATGATCTCCGAGCTAACAATGGCCATCCAAAATGTCATGCCGCGCAACAAGAGGTGTCTTGCAACGTCCTTAACCCGTGGACCCCACTCCTGACGGATGATCTCGAGTACATCGGCTGCATTGTGCAGCAATAGGACGTCGCTGCCGATTCGACATCCGTGGTCGCTGACTGCATAGTACACATTGTCAGAATGGTCATGCATGTTGCGTAGAACTTTGCGATGAACTTCGTAAGGCCATGGTCGATGGAGGGCAGAGGTGGCTTGGTGGAAGTCAAAGAGGCTCACGGCGATGTCCCCTGGCGAGCTGCCTTGCAAACATTGGGCGAAGAAAGCAGCCGCGAGTGCGGCGGACGCTGCATCGTCCTGTCCGACCAATCTCATCACAACCAAAGGAGGAGGGGCGTCAAAGGGGGCCGGTACATTATGGCCCTCGACAAAGCCAAAGCGAAGGTTGAGGGCGTGAAGGACATTGGTAGCGATCTGCTCATATATGGGTTGCCCCTGGGTGGAATTCTCCTGTTCAGGATCTTGACCTGAAGCGCTCGTAGCCTTGAGGTATATGCGGGTCAAGGCATGGGCTGAAACTTCTGCCGCACCAGTGGGTCTGAACATCTCTGGAAGCCGCTCATTGTAGTAGATGTCATTCTCGTCGTCGTCGGGAAAGGGATCACGCCAGTCGTGCCGAGGGACCAGGTCGCGGTCAGTGAGAACCACATCCCCACTCTCGACAGGCTCGTCGTTGTCGTCAGGCGGGTCGTCATCGCCAGGATGGTCATCATCCCCAAATGCTGAGCATAGATCCCATTCGTCTTTGAAAGAATCATAACGACGCTGTGCCGGGGGATAGTCTTCGAAATAGGCTTCGTAATTACCACGACCCGCGGCGTAGCGGATGTAGTGCCCACTGTCTTTCTCCCAATAGTACACCCGACTACCTCTCTTGCCCGGCGGGAGTCCCTTTTGGGCGTGGGCTTCACGCTGCGCTCGAGCTTGTCTGTCGTTCAGACTCTCCCTCTCGGATCTACGGGAGTTTTCTGCCTGCCGGCGAAGGAAAAAGGCATCAAGGGATTCGCCCGCTTTTTGGCCGCTATCTTTTTCGATAGGCGGAAAGTCGAGCAGCTGGGCAGGAGGGCGGGAGAGGGAAGAAGAGGCCGCAGCGAGTGCAGCTGAAGCCGAGGACGAAGGGATCGGTTTGAGCAGTCGAGTGGGAAGAGGAGGTCGAGTGGGAAGAGGTGAGGCCGCAGCGAGTACAGCTGAGGACGAAGGGGTCGGTGCGTGGGGTCGACCAGATTCAAACGTCCCGTCTCCCAACATATTCCATGGGTTGAAGGTCACACGGCCGGGCAATGCTTCGAGATAGTCCATTTCCTCAAGGTCGGGTAAGAACCTCCTGCTCTTCAGATATTTTGTCGAATGAATTTGGTACGGTGGGAGGACTCCCCAATGAAAATACAGGGGGATGTTGGGCTGCTCATCGATAATGGTGTCGAGAAGCCACTCCAGACCCGTAAGTTCTTCAGGCAGCCAATCGTGGGTGTTTGTGGGACCGACGTGGAATAGCCCACCAACACGCGGAGCAGTCCAGTCGCCGGCAACCGAGGTTTCGGCCCAATCTATCCAGGAAGCGTGGAGTCCTGTCTCTTGGGCCAAGAGAACTTGCCACGGCACGTGTTCACCTTCCGCCCGTTTTCGCTTCCCAAGGTTCGCGCCAGCGTTCCCGTCCGTGTTCGCGTCCTCCTTGTTTTGCGCATGATACCGCATACACCACAGCCCCATGCTTAAGAAGCCGAGAAGGGGTAGAAAGCCCCGTCTGGCGTTCCACGCAGCAGCGCGTGCGTTGTGTTCAGACTTTCGAGTTATCCCGAACCCAAAGTGGAATGGCGAACCCCATGGACATCCGTCGGGAGGGATGCGATTCCCCAAGAGGGAGATAACGCCGCGGGCAAAGCTGCGCAAGGCGGCGTCAAACTCCCCCCATGCCATCAAGGTATCGTATTTCAGACACCAGCGACCGGGGGTGTGTTCCTCGATGGGCAAGCTGTCCCAGGTATACTCTAGGACGCCTAGAAGCGGTCCGTGCCACGGATCATGTTTAGGGATGAACATAAGATATGCGCTTCTGGCATCTATATAGGTGGGGTTGTTGAAGTGGGGGACATGCCGGCTGGTGAAGTCCAGGGGTGGATGCTCTTTGGGGGAAGGTGTCCGTAGAACGAAGTATGGCCAGCCGTTAATAACACCATTGATTTGTTCGCCAATGCGGTAATGGCCAGTGAGGGGCCCTCGGGTCTGGAGAACACTCAAGTGATGAGAATCGACACGCATCTCAGGAACGGGAGGCTTACAGGGACAGTGGGTGACTTTGAATCCTTGGATTTAGAATCCTTGGACTCCGAGGCGATGTGCAAAAAGGTCAGAGACATGGGAATGCTATTATGGTTAGTGCGGGCTTTTTGAGATGCATGAAATCAGACGTACAGGTCCACAAGTTAGTTCGGTTAGCCTGGACGGCACCTCCAGTAGATAAACGCGTAGAAAGGCTTGGAACTCGAGCGGCGGCAGCGATTCAAGACTGCCAAAAGGTGAACTTCTGGGAATCCGTTCAATATACGACAACTGCCAAAAGTTAAACTTCTGGTAATTCGTCGCCAATCGTCGTGCGTTGGTACACTTGGCGCGACCCAAAGATGTACTTCTGGTCGCAGTAAGAGCACGAATGTGACCTGTGACCCGTGACCTGATGCACCGTTATCGTTATCTACATCAAACTGACCTTGACCACAACGATCTCGATCTGGTGTCCATCGCCACCTCGAGCTGAATCATTCCAGTTTCTCGCGTGTCCATCGCGTGAAAGACTACACTTGCTGGCTGCCGGTGTTCGCTCTGGTGTCCATCGCTAGCTCGAGCTGAATTGTTCGAGTTTCCCCGTCGAATGGACAAATTCTAGTCGACTCCTGCTTCGAGCCCGCTTCCACACCAAGACTTATTCGGGTCCATTGTATGCACGGGTCTGAGCCGCAAATATTACAGAGACGCCCCGCACTTCACAACATCTCGATCTGGTGTTTATCGCTAGCTCGAGCTGAACAGTTTCTCGGGTCCCCACCGCGCATGCGCAAGAGACCGTTTCGCAGGTGCACTCGGCAAGAGAGTCGCAGCTCCAACCACCCGCCACCGCTCTCTTCTGCTTTCGCGTCGATCCGATGTTTATCGTCGGATGGATGAATTTTGGTCAGCTCATGAATGGCGCGTTTAAATTCCAAGAAGCATATTCGAGTTGAAATAACTAGGCCAAGAAATTGTATATCTGCTACGAGCTGAAATAACTAAGCCAAGAAATTGTATATCCGCTACGACTGGTCTTTGAGCCCCAAGTTCGACACTGCTAGCTTCAAGATTTTGAACGCTTCCTTCGAAATCTCCAACTCCTCTTCGACGTCGCTTCCGAATGTCGCCAATTCGTCCTCCAGCCACTTACCGTTGTATATCTCACGGGGAACTCGCGGCGGAGGGGGGGTTTCTGACGTGAGTTGAGATTGGACGCGTGGCCGCTTGTTGAGAGGTTTGACGGCAGTACTCTCTGCAGCGCGGTCGATCCAGTGCAGATACTTGGTGACCTCCTCCGAGCGCCACGGGCATATCTTAACAAGATGAACAGTGGTGATCATCGTCTTCCCCGCAACCGCTGTCTCTGCATCAATGTCATCTTCAGAGGACATTCCGCCAGTCCCAAGGTGCTCCAGCAGTTCCAAAATCCACTGCCAATTTTTGGCGGTTTCTTGGCTCTTCTTTGCAGTTTCGATGTGCATGATTTTCTTCACGACACGGATTCTCCCCTCCAGTTTCTGTAACTGGGTTAGCCCGCATCTATTCGATACACATGAACACACTCACCTGAGTCTTGCGGGAGAGACTCAAGACTCGGGTCGCCCGTTGCGCTTCATACGCCTCTGCGCGCATGCGAGCCTGTTCGGCGGTTTCTCCCATGCGGGGCTGATGCTGTTTCCACGCCCGTTGTGCGTCTTTGAGGAGGCCGTGGATCAATGCTTCAAGATAGTCCCCCGAAACATCGGGAAGACCGCACTTGTTTTCCGTAGCTGCACGCATCTTCAGCGCCTTCTCTACCATCGCATCGATGATGCGCTGATTGTAGAAGGCTGCCGCGTAGCCCTTCCCGAAGTAGAAGGGACTCGTGGCATCTACTTCGAGATGCCCCTCATTGGCCTGTTTTACGATCTCGTCCGAGGCTGGCCGGTAGTCCACGAAATCTTTTGCTCGATTCAGGCGAACGGACATTCGCCACACCTCTCGGATTAACTCCTGAAGCAAACTCAGCATGTTGCAGCGGAAACGTGCCGAATTGACGAACCTTCCACTTCAGGTCTTCTTCATCGGTCAATAACCCCTGCTGCTGCTGCCGTGCCATCTTGACCAACGTCATCTTCGAAGTTCTTGTTCGCCTTCTGTGCGTGGTGACGCCGAAATTTTTAGCGCCCATACTGGCCAAATGGTCTGTACCATCCCTTCAACCCGCTGAGAGACTCTTGGATCATCCCAGTCAATGGACTCGAATGGCCTTTGAGGATTAGGCGCGCCGTTGGCTGGCCTTTGATCGGGCGCGCCGTTGGCTGGCCTTTGATCGGGCGCGCTGTTGGCCGGGGTTGGTATGCCCATATTGTCGTCAACCAGTTCTTCAACGGCAACGAGGGTCGGGATACGCGTGCCCCCCGTCCGCAGCGTTACTTCGACCAATCGCTGCTCTCGAGTCGGTTCCTCGATGAAACGTGGTACCAACGCTGGAGAAGCTTGAGGGAAGCCTGGCCCCGCACGCTGAGGGGCAGACGCCACGAAACTGGTCCGCGAAATGAAGGCCGCCAGCTTGTTGTCATACTCGGCCTTGCAAATTCGTCAAGCTCGCGGCATTCTCTAGAAGAGAAATCCTACCTTCTGTTTCTCGAGCTCTTGCTGTTTCTTGGCCTCGCGCTCTTTCGCTGCGGCTTCAGCCTCCTTCGCTTCACGCTACGAATTGTAAATCAACCCTTTGCCTCTGGGTTGCAAGAGCTGGACTCACGACAGTTGCCTCCATTGTCTGTAGCTTGAGTTGTTCGCTTTGGTGGAGTAGTGTCATGCCCGTTTGGAACATTCCTTCCCAGTGCTTGCTGATGGAGCCCTCCATCTCTATGGCCTGCGCAAGTATGGTGTCACAACGCGGAAGCGGGGGGTTTCAAACAAGATTACCTGATGTGCCATCTGGTGCCCCATCTCTTCCCGATCTGCCAATAACTGTGCATTTTCACGCTGCAACTGCTCGATGGTGTCTTGCAGGGTTCGAGAATTTCGTTGTACCTCTTGCACCTTGGCTACCGCGTTTCGACTCTTGTCAATTGCCTGCGGCGATACGATATATCAGGGATCTGGCAAAATGAGGCAAGTTTACATTGTCGAAACGGCTTCTGGACGGGCTTGGTCCGACAACTCTCTTCGCCGCGGGTTCTTGCTATAAGGTCTCCTGTTACTTTTCGAAATTGCGACTTATTAATCCCAAACACTCACCCCGGACGGACGGCGTGCAAGATCAACTGTAGTAGCCGCGTCGGCCATCTCTGTGTCTTCGGACGACATGTGAAGCCGAGAGTAGGATGACCACGGGGCGATGAGCACCTCGTAAATTCGGGCAGATCAAACAGGATTGCGAGCAGAGGAGGATATTGCGGGGCGATGAACACCTCCGAAAAGCTGGGTGGGTGAAGCAAGAGGGCGAGTGCAGTCTCATATATTGTATTCCGGTTATTGTCTTCTGATTATTCCCTTTAGGAACTTATGCTCTTTTGTTCCCCTTGAGAAACCTCGTGGGTATTCTCCATACGAAGCTCGTAGGACGTTGCTCTCGTTTCCATCCTCGCTCCCGTTTCACCCTTCTTAAACTTCATTTCATAGGTGTATTTTTTTCGTAAGCGGTAATACAAGAAATTGATAATTATTTACGGCGAGAAAACGGGAAGTAGCAAGGTATATGATACAAGGCAAGCAGGGAGTGAGGTCAAACCGGGAAAGGAGGGTTTCCCTCGAGAGTGAGCTCAAGGACTGGGGGCAAACGTATCCGCTTTTTGCTTTGAAAATCTTTCATGCGCTGCAGCGCTCTGATGCAATGAGCGATGCATAAGAAAAACAAGCTTAACATCTAGAAAACACTCACTCGTTGAAGATGTAGTTGGCGGCGGGCCTATCGGTGGATCGCACATTGACGACTTTGTTGCCGTCGCGAGCGGCGAGACGCATGATAACGATATCACCCACAATAGCGTCGGAGTACTTGTTGGGAAGGAGGGTGATACCGCGCTTCAGGAAAATCCGGAAACTCGCGATCTTTTGACCATGTTCGAGGGTCACATCGAAATCGTGTATCCAGGGCTGGCGATCAGCGTCCCGGTGGCATACATTTTCGACCACAGGATAGCGCAACGCATCTGCGCGAGAATTTTGGAAGATAGTGGATACTGTGGTCCAACGAGCAGTGGGGCGAGAGGTAGAGTAGTGCAAAACCCGGATCGGTTTGCGGTAAGACTGCAAATGTGTCATTGATAATCAGATGAGCGGGCAGGTATCATAGGTGTTCTGACTTTGGAGGTTTCGTCAAAAGATTTTCGGTTGTTGACCATGGCGATGAGTGAGGAGGTGATGGAGTCGCTTGAAGTTCGCGGTGACAATTTCCCAGAATAAAAAGCGGGGGTTTGGGATGATTGATTGACCTGGTGGCACTCAGCACGTCGCAACACAAAATACAAGAACAAAAGGCGCATCGCGTGTCCTTCTGTAGCGGGAGAGTGCTTGGGAAGAATCCGTAACGTCGGGAAAAGTTCCTTGCTGCCTCGTAGTCCGTGATGGTCCCCACACGCAGGGTCGTCTTCAAGAGACAATGAAATACCCATGGCGACGCGAGTACGATGGAGCGATGAGCTTCCATGGGGGAACATCCCATAGCAGAACAAAAGGCGTGGTTGACCCGAATAACGTCTAACGGTGAGCGCATTGTGTCTTCTAGACAAAGAGCGCGTCTGCGTGTTCGGGGAGCACGAGTACCAACCGATCGCGAGTGAGCACCGATTTTCTGTGTCAAACGACCCAAAAACAAAAACAAAAGGCATCGGTCACCGAGCGACCCGCCAAGTGCGACCCGCCGAGCTTCTCGTGCTTCTGTGGCAGAAAAAACTGGGAACAACTCATAGCAGAACAAAAAAGACAAAGAGCGCGTCGGCGTGTTCGGTGAGCGCGAGTACCAACCGAATGTTTCTGTGGCGAACAACCCAAAAACAAGCGACCCGATGAGCTTCTCGTGCCTCTGCGGCGGAAAAAACTGGGAACAACTCATAGCAGAACAAAAAAGACAAAGGCGACCCGCAGAGCTTCTCGTGCTTCTGTGGCGGAAAAATTAAAACTGGGAACAAGTCATAGCAGAACAAAAAAGACAAAGAGCGCGTCGGCGTGCGACGAGCTTCTTGTGCCTCTGTGGTGGAAAAAACTGGGAACAACTCATAGCAGAACAAAAAAGACAAATTTAAAGAGCGCGTCGGCGTGTTCGGTGAGCGCGAGTACCAACCGAATGTTTCTGTGGCGAGCAACCCAAAAATAAGTGGAGCTTCTCGTGCTTCTGTGGCGGAAAAGACTGGGAACACCTCAAAGACAAAGAGCGCGTCGGTGTGTTCGGTGAGCGCGAGTACCATCTGTTTTTGGGTTGTTCGCCACAGAAACAGTAACAAAAACAAAAGGTTCACCCCCTGCCGAGCGACCCGCCAAGCGCGACCCGCCGAATCCGCCGAGCTTCTCGTGCTTCTGTGGCGCAAAAAGCTGCGCAACGAAAGGTATCGGTGACGACCCACCCGGCGACCCGCCAAGCGTGACCCGCCGAACTTCTCGTGTTTCTGTGGGGAAAAAAGCTGGGAACAAATCGATTGGTCACGACATGCCGAACGACCCGCTGAACTTCTCGTGCTTCGGCGGTGGGAAAAAAAACCTAATACCGGGAACAAATGGTGTTTATCAGGTACGCCGAAAACGACAAAGATTCCAATTATGAGTACAATGAAGAAACCCTAAGCCCGCTCTTCGAACGTAACAGGTACGCCGAAAACGACAAAGATTCCAATTATGAGTACAATGAAGAAACCCTAAGCCCGCTCTTCGAACGTAACATGTGGAGCTGCGTTAGAAGATGCACGAGTGCGCTTTTGGCCTCTTCGGCCACTGGTCGTAGTCGTCGTAGTGGATTTGACTCGACCTAAGTCCAGAGTCAGCGTGTAAAGGTGGAATGATAGTAGACATACGACTTGGGCCGCCGCCAGGTGCGATGCTCTTGAGGGTTGCTATAGCTTCAGCCGAAGCTCTCTTGTTCGCGCGATTCGTGTTGTTGTGCAGTTTCATCTGCAGGGAGAAAGCGACTGGCCAGCATTCGGGACATTTTTTCAGGAAAGGGTAATCAATCGTCAACTACGAAGGAGTCAGCACGAATGGGAAATGTATGATCGACTGGCGTACTTTGTCGAAAACTTTTTTTTTGGCGTCTTCGTCCTGGTGGTCTAGATACCTCTCCATCTCGAGGTGCTGAGCCGCGACTTCATTAATACGCTTCTGAAAAAGTATGAGGCCTAGGACTAGTGGCACGAAGTAATCGAAACTCACCTTGAAGCTTTCGTAATCCGAGTCAGCTGAGAAAAACGCTTTGATATTCGAAACAAATATTGGTCGCGGCTTCAAGTATTGGCTTTCGTCCTCCACATCAGTCAACGGACTGTCGTGCCTAGTAGGGGGCACTGGACTGGCGGTGCGAGCCCGCTCGGATCTCGCACGCTCCTGCGCTGGAGTGAGTCCTCGCGCTGGAGTTGGAGCTCGCGCTGGAGTTGGAGCCCGCGCTGGAGTTGGAGCCTGCACTGGAGTGAGAGCTCGTTCAGACTTAGCACGCTCAAGCGGTTCGCTGGCTCCATTGGCAGGGTCGATATTGGTGAGAGCGAACGGCAGAGGAAAGTCGAAACAGGCGATGGGAGTTAGAAGGGAAGGGAGTACGACAGGCGGGGGCGCAGGCTGACGCGGATGAACACTATGCTTGGTAGTAACACTTGTGAATAGGGAGGCCATGGGGAACAGGTTTGGGGAGAGCGCGGCAACAGGGCGAACATTTAACAATAACAGAACTGGGATAACAATAAGTTGACCAAATTCGGAAACCCCTTTGGGTGAGAAGATAAAACTGCTGCTCGAGTTCCCCCATCGATTCACAAACGCCCAACATGTCCGATTTTCGCCCTCCATACATCCAGCACCGCGGCTTGAAGAGTCACCCAGGCAACATCCTCGCCCTCGCTGTCACAGACGATGGTCAAATCTTAGCCACGGGAGGTCGGGCCGGTACCAACTTTCATCGAGTGTGGCTGATTTTGGCATAGGATCCCAGGGCACGCATCTCTGGAATATCGACAAGATGACTCAACTGCACTGTCCTTGCGCCGCTGGAAGTCGGGGTGGGACTTGCACCCTCCTCTGGGTCCGCCGAGCGGACGAGCCTGGCGAAATCTTATTCTCCGGTACACAGAACGGCTACTTCTTCTGTTGGATCCAGAATAGTACTGTGAGCCATGCCACCAATACAACGCGCGTCGCGCTGACACTTTCCATAGGGATTTGAGGAGGCGTTCTGTACCCAGGTCGTCTATCCCGGTGAGATCACCGGCATGGCGTTCGACACCACTAGCAACAGGCTCGCGATCTGCACTCGCAACGACATCGTTCAATCCTGGACCATCGCCAGAGACCCGGTGACCCGTAAATGGACTACAACCACCGTCTGGTCGAAGAAAATCCAAGACTACGGCCCACGGGGGATAACTTTTGCAGCGTTCGACAACAGTAAAGACCGCGATATCGTCGTTTTTGGATTCCACAACAGCGGTCCCATGTAAGTTCCCACTGGTTGTTGCCAAGATATAGTTTCAAATCGGTACAGCACCACTCTTCGGGGCGGGACGGGAGAGATAGCGGCAGAGTGGTCTGCAGGAATGAGAATGTGGGTTCTTTTCGGTAATTAGATGATTTTAGCGGCTATTGATGAAGGCCTCCTAGCGGAGACGCCGCAACAAACTGGGGCGACGGATTGTTCTGCCTGGACGATACATCGGCCGGACCTACGCTCATCCGCATCTCGGACCAAATGAAGATCCGACAGTTCGCGACCATGAGCCAGAGGAAGAACGAAGTACGCCCAAGGCATGTCCGCTTCGGGGAACACGGCACGGTCATCGTCTCTGGGAGCGACCACGGAACAGTCTATGTCTTTGACACCCGCTCGGGCCAAACCCTTCAGAAGCTGCCCGTGGGATCTGCCGAATGGGTGCAAACGGTAGCGGTAAGGGTCCAGGGAACTCGCATTTCGTCCAGAAAACAGGCTAACGAAATCGCGCAGACGGCAGAAGTGCGGGGTGTCTCTGTAATATTTGCGGCTCAGACCCGCGCATACGATGGACCCGAAGAAGTCTTCGTGTGGAAACGGGCTCGAAGCAGTGGTATTAGCTGGAAGGAGGTATCGCTAGTTCTGCAGGTTCTGACGATATGCGGATGCGCGGCGTTCGTCTACCAAAACTTGACGGCCCTCGGGGTGCTCACCATGCGACCAATGTAGATACTGTAAATACTGGGCTCGAATAAACTCTTCTTGAAAATGAAAATGAAATATTTAAGTAAAGGCGCTTACTTACTGGATCTGAGAAGAGAGCGTCACGAATATTCAGGAGTTGACTGAAATTTGTCTATCTGAACCGGCAGCCAGCAAGCGTAGCCTCTCGCGCGATGGACACGCGAGAAACTCGAGCTCGAGCTAGCGATGGACACCAGATCGAACACCAGCAGCCAGCAAGCGTAGGATGGACACGAAACTCGGACAATTCAGCTCGAGCTAGCGATGGACACCAGATCGAACTCGAACAATTCAACTTGAGGTGGCGATGGACACCAGATCGAGATCATTGTCGTCAAGCGTAGCCTCTCGCGCGATGGACACGCGAGAAACTCGAGCTCGAGCTAGCGATGGACACCAGATCGAACACCAGCAGCCAGCAAGCGTAGGATGGACACGAAACTCGGACAATTCAGCTCGAGCTAGCGATGGACACCAGATCGAACTCGAACAATTCAACTCGAGGTGGCGATGGACACCAGATCGAGATCATTGTCGTCAAGGTCTTGCACACCTCAGGTCACGGGTCACAGAACAATGACTGTGAACGCATCAGGTCACGGGTCACGGGTCACATTCAGAGCCTTGCTCTTGCCGGGCCTGCGACCAGAAGTGCATCTTTTGGCCCCGCCCAGTGTACCAACGCGCGATGATTGGCAACGAATTACCAGAAGCTCAGCTTTTTGGTAGTCGTCGTGTACTGAATTGCTGTCGTCACTCTTGCCCACTCGGTATCCAGCGCTGAGTCGGACAAAGTTCAAACAGAATTCATATTGCAGAGTTTACAAGATCGACACGGTGGTAAGTAGGGTGGCGCGCGTACTTGTACAAATATGACGGTTCTACGCGATATTGTCTGCCTTTGTGAAAAAAAACCTTCGTTCTCCGCTCCTCTTCCAGGATCTCGCGCTGGGGTATGATACTTGGGATCTCCACCATATACTCGTTCGATAGCGTCGAACCTAATCGCAGGATACCAGACCATTCTGTGGTTCCGGTGGTTCCGTTACTTTCGAAATACGATCCGGGAGAGCGGGACTCGAAGAGTGTACCGCCTACTTAAAGACTTTGTTCTCTGTTCTTTATAACTCTACTTATATACTTGTATAATAAGAATTTAACGGCCTCTCTGGGGTTTTTAGGGAAACTGTATTTGGCCCAATAAGCATAGCCTCAGAGCCACCTCATCACAGGCGCCGGTGTTGCCGATCAGTTCCCATCAAAACCCAAACAAGTGACCACAATTTTAATAATCTTTTCTCACACGATGTTGATGGGAAAAAGAATTCCAGAATCAATGTCAGAATCGTTGTCAGAATCGAGGCGAGAATCGCCCAGAATCGTCTACTCTGACCGCCACTATTACAACCGGTGCTTGCTTATAGCTGTCTCAAACTGCACGTACGCATCACAGACGGCAGCGAAAAGCTGCTGACCATCCGCGTACTTCCCATCCCAACAGTTCTCCACTATGGCCTTGAAGGGGGAGAAGAAGATGTCGTCGATCAACAGCCCTTGGCTGTTCAGCGATCGTCCTTGAATGCCTTGATTAACAAACCGTACATGAGAGAGGAAGTGCACACATTACCTCCACGGTGCAACTCAAGCTCAGATGTCATCGTGACGTCCGGATTGTATGTGAGAATTTCGAGGAAAACGCAACCAAAGCCGAATATGTCGACTTTGTTCCCGTTGTAGAGGTTGTCTTCGTACGGGATGGTGGGATCGCAGTAACGCAGGGGTGGCAATACGTTGGTTCGACCCCCGTAGAGGGCAGAACCACCGAAATCGCACAGGAGGATGTCCAGATCCGCGGTCAGCAGCATATTTGCTGTGCTGCAGTCCCCCCACACGATCTGGTGCGAATGGACGAAGGCGATACCCTCGGCGATCTGCAGGCCCCATTTTGCGCGCAGTTGGGGGGAGACATGTGGGTGGGCAAGCAAATAGCGCATGAGGTCGCCGTTCGGGGCTATTGTGAAACGGAGAGGCTCTGATTTGGCAACCTCGTAGCGTGTTTCGACGGGAAGTGAGTAGATATTTTCATTCAAGCATTCCAAGATGCGAGGGTGGGGACCAAGGCAGGAGTAGACGATTCGCTCGGTAGACAGCAACCTGGGGAATTCTGGGTCGCACTCTTTGATGTATACAGAACGGGGTGCGTAGAGAGTATCCATGATGAGATGAGATAGATTGGCTAAGAAGGCCCTTGACGCTTTAAAGACAAGGAGTCACTGTGACACAGGTCGTCCTGGTGACCATGTCACATGGAGTCCTTGTTTTGACGTGTTTGCCGGCGGGAACCACTGCTACGCAAGGCTGTGCCTGTACTTGCCTTGTGGTACTCTCGAGTCTTACGCTCACTAGTACTGCGCATACTCAGCGACGAGCCTTTGTTCCGAGTCCTATACTTGGTCCCTGTCCATAATCGCTGCTTCAATACGCAGTGCCAAGTCCTTGTTTTACAATGGTCCTTGTCCATAATTATCCATGGCTTCTTGCTGAGTCCTATACTTGGTCCCTGTCCGTAATCGCTGCTTCGATATGCAGTGCCGAGTCCTTGTTTTACAATGGTCCTTGTCCATAATTATCCATGACTTCGTCCCTGTCCGTAATTGCTCCTTCGATACGCAATGTTGAGTCCTTGTTTTACAATGGTCCTTGTCCATAATTATCCATGGCTTCTTGAAAGTTCGTAATGTATCATAGTGCCGAGTCCTTGTTTTACAATGGTCCTTGTCCATAATTATCCATGACTTTGTCCCTGTCCGTAATCGCTCCTTCGATACACAATGAGCGACGAGTCCTTGTTCTCCTGTGGGCACCAGTTAAGGCAGAATCCCTTGTTTCACCGTTTGGTCCTGTCTCCTTCCCTTTCCCATAAAAGAGCAGAATATGGTGGTTGGTGCCCCAATCACCTATGTGCTGGTACGAGGTCTTGACCAGGACTTACGGCTGCGGTGCCTACACTAGCGGAAGTTACGCAACTGCACCGATCCATGAATGTGCTGCACATCAGCGTTTTGCGGCCGACTGGGAGCATTGGGTTGTGACCTATGGGAATGCCCCGTACGGGGGGACGCTCACTGGGTGTACAGCGACACGATACAACGCCAGGTATACCACCACCAGGCCTTGCATAGTCGGCTGCACCCAAGTGGGCCGCAACCATTTTCCACCGCACGCGGTTGCAAGGTATGTTGACAGTAGTATTCATCACAAATACTGGAGACGCTCACTGTCTGCTGCAGACAATTCTGAACGAAGCCATGAACCTGTTGAATTGTTTGAAAGACTTCACCCTTGGTGGACAACGGAACAGTCATAGTGTATCACATATTCCAGACAATTTAGATTAGCTGTAGGGCTGTTACAAGTACCTCAGAGTGCACCACTTTTCTTCCATGTGTTTCCTTCTTTCTGTGCTCCTGGTTTGACTCTATTTCCGACCACTACATATCGAAATCAATCAGCTCTGGGAGCTCGTCTGAATCAAAGTCCACGCACGGGCAATGAGGGGTGCCAAGTATCCCAACCGTCACAGCTAAAATTCACTGGCCCAAGCAATCGGCGGGCAGGAGATCCAACCTCTGACAATGAGGCAAAGATTGGATCGGCCCGATGCCTATCTCGGCCGAGCCTGGCAAAAAATAGTGAAAACGTTTTGAGTTTTTCACCGTAAATTGTGCTGAAAAACTTGAATCTCCCAACCAGTGAGAAGGCCCGCCAAAACGACTTGTTCTGGCAGTGTTTTTAGCTGACTAAGCAACAAAGAGTTTCAGCGACTTTGAATAGCAATCTGCAGCAGGAAGCAGCTGTGACCCTTTGACCATTAACCCTGACCTGATGTGAATAATCCCCCACCAAAGCTCCGAGGGAACTCTGAGTTCGTATCCGATGTCCTCCCAAATCAGCTCACGATCGAAAGCGCCAGCTCCACCCAGGTGACCCACTCATTCCCACTCATTCAACTCTCGATGCACCCACAAGTTTGGTAGTTTACATCCGGTGCGTCTTTCCTGTATGTACGGCTAGGCCTCTGTACAACGGTGAATTCACTCTGAACCCATTTAGAAGACTCGACCGAGGCAAATGCTAGCTATCCAATCCCAGAAGGTGCTTACGAAGTACCTTATTCCCACTGTTCGACGTTACTTTCATAGGAACATTCCAAGGTTCTTAGGGTAATTTTGTTTTACGAATGTAAGCCAAAATATTGTGTAAGATTGGAGTATGTACTACCTAACGCGATAAGAAATTACACTGGTAGGGACGAGAGAAATTACACTGGTAGGGACGAGGCGGATGCGCTGCAGGGTGAGGCGATGTAGAGGGAGAGGATAAAAAGGGAGGTCTATAAGTCGGCTATCGCATCCCGAGTCAAAACACACCCATGGATGGCGACGATATCCAGAAAGGGGTTGTTGCGAATGGAGGCTAGGAACTCATTTGCAGAGGCTATATTGCGCGTCGTGTTGTTTGACAGTGCCTGGCCGCATAGCAAGAATGTATCCAGTCGCGGCATGCAACATAACTGTTCCCGGGCAATAGCGCGAGTATTGGCCTGATAAAGCTCAGCAATAGGCCTGTCACTGTCGCTCAGACTTACCTCGGTTGGACCTGGGCCCGCGAACAATGAGTGTCGTCGAGATGGCGGTAACGCCTGTCGATCTTGGAATCGAGGATTGCCGCTGTTGCCGGTCGCACGCGTCTAGCGGGTCACCATACATTTCGTCCATCATGCCCTCCGTCCAGTCGCCATCGTCGACTGTGTCATCCATTTCGTCCATCCCGCCCTCCATCCAGCCGCCTCGGCGTGCTAGCGCACGACGGGGTCGCACTACAACTAGGAAAAACAAAGTACGCTTGTAAAGTAACAACATGAATAATGTATGCAGCGTGCTTGGGGGACTGGAAGGGCAGGATCTGTGGGGGAGAATCAAGATCAGCGTCACAGTCGAGATTAGGGCGTACGGGATAGAAGAGAGACAAAGAACATCGACGGAGAGGAAAATACCAGCGGAGTGATAATTAATGAGTGCCTCCCCGCTATAACGCCAAACGCTCCCCGCTGATACGCACCTCAGCGTCGACCACAAAGCGTCCACGGAGCGCACCGAACGATACGGATGAACCCCGCGCACGTCGAGCGGGAAGCTCAGAGGACTCTCCCGCAGAAGCCTTTGTTCGTAAGAAACTAGCACGGCAAGATTCCCGCTTGAATATCAAGCTGTGGAGCGAAGGGTGGCATCATGGTTGCCAAAGAGCTCTACTTACTGGATCTGAGAAGAGAGCGTCACGAATATTCAGGAGTTGAAATTTGTCCATCCGACGGGGAACACTGGCAGCCAAGCGTAGCCTCTCACGCGATGGACACACGAGAAACTCGAACATTCGGCTCGAGCTAGCGATAGATACCAGATCGAACATCGGCAGCCAGCAAGCATAGCCTCTCGCGTGATGAACACGCGAGAAACTCGAACAATTCAGCTCGAGCTAGCGATGGACATCAGAGGGAAAACTGGCTGCCAGCAAGCGTAGCCTCTCGTGCGATGGACACGCGAGAAACGAACACCAGATCGAGATCACAACACCTCAGGTCACGGGTCACAGAACAATAACCGTGAACGCATCGGGTTACGGGTCACAGGGTCACATTCGTGCTCTGCCGCGACCAGAAGTACATCTTTTGGCCGCGCTCAGTGTACCAACGACGGTTGGCAACGAATTACCAGAAGTTCAGCTTTTGGTAGTCGTCGTGTACAGGGTCACATTCGTGCTCTTGCCGCGACCGGAAGTGTATCTTTTGGCCGCGCTCAGTGTACTAACGTGCCACGATTGGCAACGGATTACCAGAAGTTCAGCTTTTGGTAGTCGTCGTGTACTGAATCGCTGTCGCCGCACTTGCTCACTCGGTATCCAGCGCTGAGTCGGACAAAGTTCCCGACGCCACTGTCATGTGCTTCCACCAGGTACGCACGACCCGAAATATCCACCAGAGCCCTATTGTTCTCAGAGGTGCCAGCTATATCTGTAGTCCAGAAGTACATCTTTTAAATTTGGCCACGCTTACCAGAAGTCTAACTTTTTGTAGTCGTCCACGACCCTGCACGACCAAAATACGCACCGAAATACGCACCAGAGCCCTATTGTTCTCGGAGGTGCCATCTATATCTGCGGTCCTAATTGTTTTGCTAATCCTGATAAAAGACTGCAAAGATGCTGCAACAAATCTAACGACACTCTCTTCGCCTAGCACCGCCCAATCTCAGCCCACCCTCAACATTTATCATGGTTCGTTGCCCCTCGATCTCCTCCGGTGTGTAGCTTGACCCTCCCTATCAGCCGCTGAAAATATATGAGGTCGAAGACGACTCGGACGATGAGGGCACCGCCTTCGAGACTTTTTGTCGCAACTGCGACCCCTGCCCCATGTGTTCATCGCCGCCGAGGGGGAGTCGTAACTCACCTCATTCTCGTTGCGAGACCAACGATCCGGAGGCTGGTGCCGCCGTAATGCAAGGTAGCTGCTGCGAACTTCTCATCAAATTTGCTGATCGTAGCTTCCAGAGCGTCGACGCCTCCTCCCAGCCACAGTTCCCATAGCTGTTCCTGCCCTTATCTTCGTGCTCGAGATATACCTCAACGGAAGCTGGCGGAACCTGCTGCTCCCGTACTTGGTCGGAGCCATCCTCTCCTTCTTGTAGCATTCCTCGCTGTTATGTACATTTCTGCCATTATACCACCTCCTCCGGCAATATATTTTCTGCCCTCTATATTTGTGCAGTCTGAAATGGAACTGCACCCGCGACGCTACGGAGGAACTCGAGATCCAGCACAAGCTTATTGTCTTAAGGGCGGACAAATCGAGTACAAGGGCAGCTAATTATAAACGAACAAGGGTGGTAAATCGTGGGTGTTACGAAACAAGGGATTTGCCTCTTAAAAGTGCTTTGCGTCTCATTTTCTCGACTCACAACACTCGTCCGCTCTGATCAATCGGTGTCCACCGCTGACTGATTTATTGCGACCCGCGCTCTGATCAATCGGTGTTTCAGCGCTGAGTGGTTTGACCCGCGCCATCTCGCACAATGCCCCCTCCCCGCAGAGCTCGCCTTTGCAGGTGCGCATTAGCCCCGCACCCTCATGAAGTCCTCGAAACTGCAAGCGCGAAGCATAAAGAGGATCTAGCGAGACTTAATGCTTCAACAACCCCGGACACTTTGCCGCCAAATCCGGATCCAGAGATTGTAGGCATTTGTATATTTTCATCCTCGCCTGATTCTCACTGGCTACGTAGCAAGAACTCATCGACAGGACCGCCGGTATCGCTCTCGCCGATGACCCCTTCACATCTGTTCCTGCCCCCATGTCTCAACCTCCCAATGCCCATATCATTCTCGTGGAAGCACAAAAGAGTCTGATGGCCGTTGCCTCTCAGACTCAGAAATCCCCCGCGAGAGCGAGGCAGTCCGACGCCGTGCTTCAAGCCATCTCGGCGAGGGTGGAGGCCACGATCGAGTCTCTGGAAAGGGCCAAGAGCGACCCGGAGAACATCGAGATGATGCGAAAGGTGGTCGAAAATGTGGCAGATGGAGTTGTTATAGTTTCACGGTCCCTCGAGCCTCTCAAAGATTCCGCAGAGAAGCAGGTTATTGTCGACAGACTGCAAGCGCTGGAGTCCATGATGAAGGCTTTCGAACATTCCCTCCCGGAGGATGAGAGGCCCTTCTTTTATGATTCAGGTAAGGATAGGATTTCGCTCTGTCGTTACTTTTGACTTACCTCTTCCTGGTAGCATATGCTTTGGTCAACCCCATCCAGCATCTCGATGTGTTGGCGCAAATAATGCTATTGCTCGGCCTAGTCTGCAATGTTATCCTCGGCCTCGCGACAAAGCCAGTAAACTTCATTTTCGACACGATCACCCTCTTGATCAAATTGGCGATGTCGCTGCACACTGAGCGGAATGCCGATGGGTCGAGCTCATATGACGCTCAGCAAGAAGATATTCTCAAACAACTCCCCCCCACTTTACACGTCGCGATGCAGCGTCTGAATTTGGACGGCAAGACCACCCTATATGCGGCTTGTCCGTCCTGCCATAATATCTACGCCCCAGACCTTTCTACATCCAAGACACCAACTTGGCCTAAACATTGTACAAATATGATTGTCGGAAAAAACCGGTCGATCCCAATGTTCCGCGACTTTGGTGACTGAATGTGAGGGGAAAATGCGTCCAGTCAGGCCCTTCCTCTCCCCATGCTTCCTCGACTACATCGCCCGCCTCCTATCCAATCCCGAGACCGAAAAGTTATTGGATAGTGCGTCTGATGCCGCGGCGCAGGCAGCGACGGATAAAGACAACCCCGATTTCGTTCTTGGTGTGCATGACGGAGACTTGCTGCGAGTGTTCCAAGGACGTGATGGAACACTCTTTGTGAATCGCGGTACAAGAATGCTGTCTTGCTTTCTCTCTCAGTTTCGATAACTTCCCGCCGTTCGGCAGTAGGAAGCGCTCCAACAACAGTTCCATTGGGGTGCTCAAAGCAACTTGCCTGAATCTACCCGAAGCCGTGCGCGACAAGCCCGAGAATATTGCTGTCGCCATCATCCCGGGGCAAGCTCCCAAGGGCGAGCATATAAACCCATATTTGAGACCTTGGATTGATGTTGGGGTCTTGGGCTGGACGCGCGGCATTCACTTCTCGAGCACCGGAGCCTCTCCTGACCTCGGGCGCATCGTAGACATTGCTTTCGTTTTATCAGTCAGTGATTTACCTGCTGCTCGGCAGTTGGCAGGCGCGGCTCACCACAATGCCCACATCTTTTGCACCTGCTGCGAGTGCCGAGGGCGTGATAATGTGTACCGGACCGATTTTGAGAACTGGAAGCGGAGGGACCCAGCTGAACTGCGTCGTCAGGCCGAAGCTTGGCGGGATGCCGAGACTCTGGCCGAGCGGGAGATGCTGTACCAGCAGAACGGTGTCCGTTGGTCGGAGTTGTGGCGGCTGCCCTACTGGGATCCCACCCGGATGCTGGCGGTCGACACCATGCATTGCGTTCTCGAGGGATTAGTTCAATACCATTGCCGGAGAGTTCTTCGGCTCAACATCGATGATGCAGAATTGTCAGAGAAGTCCCCGGCGGCCTATGAGTACGATTTCCCGACCTTCGATCCGCAGACGACACCTTCCAAATGCAGTCCGAAGAGCGAGAAGGAGCAAGAGCAGATCGAGAAGATTCATGATCTTCTTGTTCGTCCCTTTCGCACAGTGGCGGAAGACGACACGAGCGACGACTTAACTAGGGCAAGTTTGTTCTCAAAGCTAATGCAGAACAACAAACCGGCGCTGCTATTTGTTTGCTGGTCTCTCGGCCTAGGAGGTTCATCGTCCGTTTCTGACCTTGCCGAGAAGGTGGCTCTCCTTGTCCGATGCAAGAAAAAGGATCTCACCGAGTTCTTGGTGACATGGGTAAGTCGAGTTCTCCGAGTCGTTTAGCTTATGAAGTTTAACTTGCTCCCAACCAGCGCTTATCAAAACCCCTGCGAAGCGACAGCAGCACTCATCGGCCGAAGACCATCCCGATTCAAAGCCTCCGCTTCGTCCAAGAGGTGATTGCTAACACAATAACCCCCGGCTGGGTCAATCATGTTCCAAAGAACTACGGGGAGCCAGGAGCCGGTTCTCTGAAGGCAGACGAATGGCGACTTCTGGCGACCATATACCTGCCTATTGCACTGGTAATCTTGTGGGGAGAACAAACCGGGCAACACGCGGCCCATTTCAGCCAACTTCTCAAACACAGCATGGCACTGTTCCAAGCTACCACGATCGTTTGTCGCTATGCCCACACACCCTGGGCGCGCTGCTGCATACCGGGAATTCATGAAGGAATGGCTTGAAACCCTGTATATATGCCATCCTCATACCCGGCATCATCAGAAGAGAACGATTTGCCACATGGCCTTTCACATCTATGATTTTATTTTGCTTTTTGGGCCTGCTCTCTGGTGGTGGTGTTACCCGATCGAGCGGCTCATTGGCGTGCTTCAGCAGATGAATTCCAATGATAAAATCGGCGGTAATTTGCTTTCTTCGCCTAACTTCACATCAGCTCACAAATTGCGTCACTGCAGGTGAACACGAAGGGTCGATCCTCAAATCTTGGATGCGAGGTGCTAACCTTCGCCGCTGGATCAATCGCAATGACTGTCCTGAGGCTCTTCGACAATTCCACCGCCCTTTTCAGTCTCTATTATGGTATGAATCTCGGCGACAAGCAGCCCCGGGAAAAGCCTTATGGCTTGGGTGAGCGAGCACACTTCAATCATGAAGGAATGCACTTTTCTCGCTCGAGTACACACGAGGGCAACAGTCTGGTCTTGTATTATCCTCCCGGCTCGCGAGACGCCATCGCTGGGAGCATCGAGAAGATAACCGTTTTCGCGGACCACACGGAGTTTGTCATCCAACGTCAAGCACCTCTTCCCTCAGCACAAGAACGACCCATTTAAATTGTTCCCTCACTTTCCAGCAACAACCTACTCATCTAAGATGTTGGATATCCGGGACACTGTTTCTCCTATGCGAATTGTGGGGCATTGTGCACGGTTCAAGTTCTCAGATGAGCGAGCGGTCTTAGTAAGCTTATCGAGGGTACCGTACTTCTTCTTTATTTGCTCGTCATACTGATTACTCGAGCCAGGGTTAACTCGCCGGGGACGCACATGTGCAGGCACGGGGAGAGTTTGGACCTACTTCCTTTTGCTATACTTTGTATGTACTATGTAGACTTGTCACCATCTCGACTTGCGCGGTGAATTCAGAAATATGATATTATTCGTGTGGGCAGAAGTGAAAAAAAAAAAATCATTAAAGCTGCCAGTGGGGAGTATTGTTTTTAAAGTTGAGATTTAACACCTCAAATTATGCTGGACTGGAAGTCTGGGGGTTGTAGGCACTGTTGAGGAGGGTCATCAACCCAGCGCGTGACAAGAGGTGAGGGAGAGTCACAAATGTGACCTTCCTTCCAGTAGTCTGCGCCACGACCAGGTGTTCATCGCCTGTGCCGTGGATTGAGCCGAACTCTGGCGACCGGGTGTATAACGCTTGGCCGTCGTGTATTGGCGATGACCGGGTGTTGATCGAGCTTCAAAAGCTTCACGAAGGAGGTCGTTTTGCGGCAGTTTCTGCTAGGGCTACGACCAGGTGTTCATCGCCTGTGCTGTGGATTGCGCCGGACTCTGGCGACCAGGTGTATAACGCTTGGCCGTCGTGAAATCTCACCGGCGGATGGCCGTCTGGACGGCCCACATTCGACATTTTTTTCGTTGCGATCCACAGGGGAGGCGGGTAGACGGAGAAGCCCGATAAGACGTATTTCTGTGCGCCCACACGGCGTGTACGAGATATATGCCTGCACACGTCTTCGAGATGAAGGAACAGCAGACGCGCCGCCTCTGCGAGAGCGTGCTGTGAGCAAGAATCCTCACCTGCAAGGTCTGCATCTCGTTCTTATTGTTTTAGTCTACATTAATGCTGATTCCATGCTGTAAAGTGTATCACTGTATCACCCACGCACGACCCGAGTCCACCCCCATCTGCGACTCGCTGTGAAGCAGACAGGTCTGGGAGGTCTCGTTGCTTCGTCCAACATACGTGTCGGCAACCCAACTGGCGTCCTCCAGGGACTCGAATGCCATCCTGGGGAAGGGGTTCCCTCCCTCTCTATCCATTCTTTATGTTTTCAAGTTACGGAGACCAAGGTATGTCTGGCGTAACTCTCAAAAACGTCATCTGCTGAGAATTCTACTCAGGGCGAGTCAATCGACTCCAGTTTGTAGTCGATGGCTACATGCGCGTGCCAGACAGACCAGGGTAGACCCCGCATCTGCGGTTGAAGGAACAATACCATAGCAGGGCAGCTGCATTGCACTCCCGCTTCCTCCCTGACCTGGCCCATTCTTTCGGGCGCGCATTTCTTCTGGGAGCAGAGAACCCCTCGGCGTCGTATCTCACACTCGCGATGGGCGCTGGCCTTTGCTCCGGTGTCCCTGTCTGGCTTTTTCTATGTGCTAGAAACTCTGCACTCTCGACCTCCATCTGCACAGCCACAATCCCCTTTTAGCGATCCGTCTTGCCATTGCAATAGCCTCCTTCCTCGAAATTGGGACGCGGTGTGCCTTAGCACTTCCGGGATGTTCTCGCTGGATGGTGGAAGCATCGTCCCCCGGCGGGTCTCGGTGTTTAATGTCGCAGAACATATTGTTATTCCATCGAATACTGCCAGATAGGCATTTGAAGTAATCTACAAGCAAGAGTGGTACGCGAATCTAATTTACAATATATGCTACAGCTAATTTCTCTACAGCACATTATATTGGACTTGAAACCAAGTCACGGGTCCAAGAAATAGAAATGTAAACGAGAGCCTCAGCGCCGTCTGAATCTGAGCAAGCCCGCCGTAGTACCGCGCACACCGCCTTCGGGGACGAAGGTTTTTCCTTTTCAAATGTTAGGTTCAGTTGTGGAAAAAATCAAGGAAAGAGAAAACTCACCGTATGACCGTAGGCTCCCCGATTATCGCCAAACTCTCGCGCGCAATCGTCTCTATCTCCTCAAGGGAGCCTCCCAGGCGCATCCAGTGATATTCGCGGTGGCTGGTGCCGCACGAGCACGGCTCCTCGAATCGGACCCGCCCATATCCTTGTCCAATCAGCCCCAGCCGTTATAACGCGCTCTAGCAAGACTGATTGACGCGAAAGAATAAAAATCGAAAAAAGAATAACTCACCAGCGAGGAGACGCCGCTGCACCTCGAACGCCACGAACCACATCTGTGTTTGCCCCGCGCCCCCCGCCACTCCTCGTACTCGAGCTGCCTGCGAGACAGGCAAGAGGTCTCCCCCCCACTTCACGATTAGTTCCCCGCGATCGTCGCGCTGCCCGGTGAAATAGACGGACCCCGGCCCTTCTCGAAGATAGCGGAGGCGGTCGTCTTTTATGGCGAGGAGCGCGCAGATTTGGTCCGCGGGGTCGAGTCGGCGGCTCTGCATTCGCATGAGAAATTTCAGCAAGAATATAGAGCAAGGAAAAACCTACATTCTTGCCAGCTCGCGCTCTTGTGCTCGCGTACGGGTACGTTTCCGCCTCTTTGCCGGCGGGTTACGGCATTGGCGGGTCATTGTGAGCGGGGAAGATGGGAGGATTGCGAGGAGGGTGATAAACACGTAGAATCAGTGAGGGGAGAGCCCCAGCGTCGAGGATGGGTGGGATTCAAGGCAGTTTGCTGAAGCAGAGGAGCGATGAACGCCCCTTTGCTCACAAAGTGATGGTGGTCGACAAGATGGTGGTAGTTGTTGTGGATGACGGAGGGCGCGATGGCGGCGCAGGCCACCGATCGTCGTTGGCGTCGAGTCCACCGAATGTGTTCGATATCCGCTGAATCCCGTCTGCAATACGATGACCTTTCCGGGGGAGTGGCTGTGCTCTCACACTTACCATCGACGACATCGAGACTCCGGCTTTGGCGACGACGACACCCCCGGCGGCGACGTCCCGCATTCACAGAAGTGATCAGACCCGCAGCCCTTCCTCCGTGCCTCACACATCTACACGCCCCGCCCGCGCTCGCCGTGCGCCTCCTCAAGCACATCGCCGCACCGCGCCGTTCTGCGCACCCGCCGCCTCAACAGACGACAGCGGGAACCTCTTCATCCCAGCGCACAAGAACTTCCGCGTCGTCGCCATCGCCGCGCCCGTCCCGCCGTTCCCGGGCCACCCCCCTCGACCCGCCGTTCCGCAGCCGCTTCCAGCGTGTTTCGTTGATCCCGTCGGCGCGTTCCTAGCCCTGTGCTCTCCTCCGAGCGTACCAGAACAGAAACAGAGCTCGAATCACGCCTCCGCGAGCTGGGCGGGAAGCCGTGCACCTCTCAGGACTGGACGTTATCGGCCCGACGGCTGGGTGCGCTCGCGCGGTTGGTGCAGGATCGTGAGACGGAGCTGTGGGCCGGGAAGCGTATCGTCGGCAAGGCTACTCCCACGGAGGTTTGTCCCCTTCCTCTTCTGTTTTCCCTTCACCTCTCCTCACCCACACCGACACTGATGCCCCTCGTTCTCGTTTCGCAGATCGGACTCCGGCGCTGAGCACTCTCTCCCTCGCGCACCCCTCCTTCCGCCTCATCGCAACCGCGTCCAAATCCCTCCCGCTCAAGGACTGGCTCTCCGCCGAGCATGCGAACATGTTCTTCCCAGTGCCCGCGCAGCCTATGGGGCGCGTGGAGGAAGAAGCAATACTTCTTGCCACCGGATGCGCCCCGCGCGCTGTGAAGCGGATGCTTGCATTCGCGGAGCACTACCGGGCGAGTATGTCCGAGGACAGCGTGCAGAAGAACCGCAAGCTCGGGACGCGGTCGCTTGCGCGTTGCGCACCGGATGGCCGTTGTTGATGGTGGGGATGGGGACGAGGGCGATTTACGCGCGGTGCTAAGCCGCACGCTCCTGCTCGAGTTCCTTCCAGCCGTAGGCTACGGGGAGCTATTGAACGCGACAGAGGCGCATATGATATCCCTATATGATTTGCTAGAACGTGCGTTGCGGATCTTCTTCTCAGACATCATCTCATCCTCCACTGCTTGTAGACCTGGCGGCCAAGGAGGAGGAGCGGGTGTGGGTCCCTACCCCTTCTCAGAGTTCTCCCTCCTCTTCGACGACGCCTCCCACGAAGCGCCTCTTTCCACCGCCCTGTGTGGAGGCTCAGTGCTGAGCACGACGTCTACCCTTCTCTCCCTCTTTTCTCCTCGCTGACGCACGCCCCAGACCGCCATCGTCCCCCCCCACCGCTCGCTTGCCTTCCTCGCTCCCGCGTGCGGCTCCCCGCCCCTCCATGCTGCATTCGACCGTGTCTTGTCGCCAGCGCATGCGATGACGTCATCGGCGCGTCTACTTACCTCAGGCTCCTCCTTCTCGTGGTTTTCTTGTTGTGGGAGATGGAGACGGGATGTGAGGGGCTGGTGAACGCCGTGCCGCAAGAGGGAGTACTTCCAGCGTGTGTCTTTGCGCGGGGTACACAGAGGAGGAGCAAAGATATTTGTCGAGCGGGGTGGAGACATGGCATAGGCTGTGGGCGAGGTGAGGCGAGCGGGAGCGGGAGCAGGTACAGTCCCGCGAGCGGGGACTGGTGCGTCCAATGCGCGCGGTGTACGTCTAGGCGCGGCCGGCAGCTGCTGCCGTTATAATTAACAGCGCCCCCGCGTGGGTGCAAACGGTGCCGCATCCCCACCCGCTGCGTGTCTGACGGCCGGCAGATCCTCGAGAAGACTGACCAGCTCCCACGCTCGAACCCTCGGCAGTACGACGAAAGAGGCTCGGCTGTGCGCGGTGCCTGTACCCGCTCCGACTCGCGTACAGTATTAAGAGTGCGCATATTAAGAGTGTGCACCATTCACCATAGCTTACATGCTCCATTCTCTACTATTTACTCCTCGCTTTTGATATTACTTCCTACGTAGCAAGGCGTATTTCTACATCTGTCTTGAGCACCGAATGAATTTTTTTTTTCTTTCGTATCTTCGAGGGTCGACCCCAGGGTTAGCGGGTCAAGGTTAACGGGTCAACCCGCGGGTTGACCTGCGGGTCGACCCCGGGGGTCATGCTGAAACTGGCTCTTTCCGCAGACTTTTCCGCACCAGCGGATTGTTATTGTTTTAGCTCGGCCGAATATCGGCCTGAAAAGGCCAGTTTCGGCACGGCTTTCTGCTCACGCAGAAACAATAAGATTCAGCTTATGTGATAAACGAGCGGAAAGATTTACTTTCAGCTCGCCTTTCACAATAAGATGAATCTTATTGTTTTCCGGTGGTTGTGAAATGATGTCGGAAAATGGTCCTTTCCGCTTTGCCTTTTCGAGATTAGAAAATAGGTAATATCCTTCCACCTTTCCTACCACTTTGAAACTGATATTTTCTGTTACACTTTCCAACCTATAGGAAATATTACTATTTGCGGTGTGTCGGGAATATCGAATTAGCTCCACGGGGAGCAGCGTGCCGGATGAGATCATCGGGGGCATCGGAAAGCGTCGGGCGGGCGGTCTCGGCTGTGCCATGCGGTGCGAGGGAAAGCGCGTCCGGCGTCTCCCGAGCCCTGTGCATTTCGTCACCGTCCTGCTGCGGCAGTTGCCCTGGGCCTGTTTTCACCAAACCACGGATGTCGGCGCTGTTGGGGGACATAAAGGTGAACATTGCAGAGCTGCGGATGGCACATCTCCCTCCCTCCCGCATTCATCGTTCGTGAATATCTTCTCTGGCTTGACTCAAAATTGACTATTTCAACGCAAAAAATATCACAATTCCCAGGCGGCCGGCCATGTGCAGTTGCTTGGCAAGAATTTAATCCCTCCATTCCCCTCCAATTTGTTGAAAATCTCTGGAGATGTCTACGGAGAATTTTCTCCAAACCGTTTGTGCGAGAACGGGGCGACTGGGCAGCGGGCCGGAGCGCCGAAAACGTGTACGAAAGAAGTTGGCCGAGCGAAATATGCCTCAGAATAGATACCCTATGCCCTGGTTTACGGCAGCAGAACATTCGAAAAACCGGCGATAAAACAGAGTTAATGAGTGTAATGGTGCCTTGAAGTTGGGGCAGAATATATATCTAGGTGCTTGGGGGCTGGTAATGCCTATGACTTTGTGCTGCTAGTCTGCATCCATCATTCTAGCCATTAGTATTCGCAAATGAAGAACCATTTCCCCGAAGTTTGGTGTCCTATAATTACAAAACGAAGCATGCGGTCCCATACTGGCTGTCCCATGTGTTAGAGATATATTAACGCGAGCTGGTGAAGCTGCGTATGGAAGCTGTCAAACGTATATAAACCTGTACGTACATTGTACAGCCTTCATGTGTTTGTAGCGGATCCCAACAAACGCAATATACTTTTCCTCACCTGGATTGTACCGCGCCCAGAGGACTCTACCCCAAACTTTAACACAAACGCATCCGTGGTGGCTCCACGTAACTCAGCCAGTCACAGTCTCGAGCAGCGCGGTACACGAGCTCGACGCGCAAAGCCCCGCAGAACGACGCGGGCACTGCGACATCCAAAGTCCTCACTGTCCTGAGGCACTACGACCAACCACCGAGCCGCACCACCACCCTCGACGACAGTGCGGCATCCGGACAAGCTGCGCGAGCCCGAGGCCAAAGT